>VZTU01003573.1:3596-19113 GCA_013400835.1 Zapornia atra | reverse complement strand
TAGGTCTTCTGCTTCCCTTTGATATCTAAACACTCTATCATAGTGGAGTTTCCTTCAAATTCTGATACCCTCAGGTTTCACACTAGCCAGAAGGTAACTTTTAAGCGCTGAAGTGAAGATCACAGAATGTGATTCAACTTCTAGATCTAATATTACCTGGTAATAAAACCACAAATTACATAACTTCTCTCAAAGATTCTTAACTGAAAGGTAACAAACCTCCTCATTCAGCAAAATGATCCCTGGAACACAGTTTACCATTTTTGTATGCCTATGCTTCATCCAGCCTCAAGCTAGTAATATTGATAAAAATTTCTCTTATTCCCAAAGACCAGTCTATTTCATTGAAATGATCTGTGATGCCTTAATGGGAGCTTTTACATGGCTATGAACATTTTTGCTACAACCTTTGTATTATAAGTATGGTTACCAAGAGCATCAGCACTGAAAAGAACAACATCTCACCAGCCAATTATTATCACCTGCCTAACTTTAAAGACCTTCTGAGGTCTAGTATTAGAAGTTGCGGTATTAAACAAGATATATCCAACTAGATCATGTTGCTAAAATATAAGGTAGCCTGGGAAGCAGTAAAATAGTTATAACTTGCTCCATAAAGGAATGTGCCAAGTTTTGCGTATCTGTTGTTCTCTACATGATGATGTGGAACAGGACTCTCTCATGTGTCTTTCTTTCACAAGTCTCCTTATTTTGCTATCTGTGAACTGCTGAATTAGATTATGAAGACGAACCTGCTTTGCATACAAGCACACACAGATCTCTGACCCTTACTCTTTGCTCCTGCCTGCTCTATGCTTTATTCTTCAACAATTAAACAGGTATTATTCTTCCATGTTTACTATTACTTTCTGACCCACTAAAATATACTGCTTTTATTATGGCCAGGACAATTACTTTATTAAGATGTAGTAGTAACCTCGTTAGAGGAAAAATACAGTGGTATGTTATACAGGAAAATAAATTCCAGGAGAGTGCTTGGCCAAATCTAAAGATGCCTGTATATCTTATAGCAATTTTCAGTATGTTGTAAAATGCATATCATGTTAGAATACATGATGACTTTCTGGATTAATGTAGGAAAAAAACTTAGGTTGTGTGAATAAATGCATACTAAAGCTTGAGGGGAGTCATTAAAGAACTGCTAGTGTTTCTTTGTCTGATTAGTTCTGAGCTTTGTGTTGAGAAGTGCTGTGGTTTTCTTAATACACAACATGTTTAAAGCACAGCTTTGTAGTTTATTACTTATTCATGCTATAGGATGAGCCTTTGGATCTTCCTTAGGATACACAAAAAGATGATTGTTAAGTGAGAAGCAATAACCTACTGATCTCAAAAGAGGGAGAGGATTCACAGACTGTCAATAAACACATCAAAAAGAAGCTAAATCCACAAGCCAATTAAATAAGATCATATAGATGAGCAGAGTTGGACTAAAGCATGTTTCAGAAGACTTTGCTTATACAGAACACTCATTACTTGGATGCATTTTTTATCTGAATAAATAGAACATTCTTCAGGCTCCACTATTCAGTTCCATTCATCTTGTCTGACTAAAGAAAGTGTATCCAACAAACTGAGTTAATTATCTGTACTCCATACTAACCCCGTGTTTATCCCCAGGAAGGAATACAAGATTTTCATTTGCTGAGTAGGTACTGCAGAAACAGGGTTGTTAGAATAACTGGTTTCTGATTGCTGTCAGAAATACTTTGACAAATCAAAGCATTAGTCCTGATTATTGCTTTTTACTGTGAGGCACCACATTTCACCTGTGGATGAAAATTTGATCCATAGGCTTTTAGAAAAAACATTAATTCAAGCTTAACTTCCTACCATGGAGGTTTTCTGTTTGATCATTTCTTCTTTTAGTAGAAATTTTCTCTATTAGAGAAATTTTGGAACACAAGGTTGCCTTTGGGTCAAAGGCTTTGGGTCATGCCTCAGCTAGCAAAAAGATTTTTAAAATTGTCATTTTCTTCAACAAAGGCTAATAGACATATGTACTTAAAGGAGCCCAAAAGCTAGACCTTCAAAGAAAATACAGAGCATCATTGGAGTGGTGATAATGTTACAAAAATCTTCAGATTTAATATTACAATACTTGAAGAAGAAAGAGTTAGTGTGGCTTTCAGCACAGCTCCTGCATTTCTTTTAGAGAAATTGGCAATACAGAAGAGAAGGAAAAACCCGACACAATGAAAGTGTGGTGTTTTTTTTTTTTTTTTTGTTTTTTTTTTTTTTTTGGGGGGGGGGGGGTTGTTTGTTTGTTTTGTTTTTTTCTAATCACTCTTTGATAATTTCCTCAAGATAACTCCCAAACAGCACTTTGGCCATTCTGAGAAAAATTCCAGGTTGTCACTTCTCTGTTCGATGTCATAAATTCATAAGCCTGGTATTTATTAGGTATACAGATATTATATTGAATACAGCTTCAATACACAGTGTTCATTGTAAACAGAAGGCATGCAATGACTACAAATGTTGCATATTTTCCGAGGCGAATAATGGTAATAAAATATTTATACAGATTCCAAACTTGATTTGAATATAGGTATATCTCCTGCGTGTGTAATGGTGGCAAAAAGTACAAGTTATGGAAACAAGCTTTGAAATAAGTACAAAAATATTCAAAAGCTACTACATAAATACATCTGTATTTGATGCAAGCTGATCTTCAGAACTCAGAACAGTAGAAAAGAGGAGTAACCCAATAGCAAACAGGGACTGAATGCCAAAACAGTGGTGCCAGCTTTTGAAATTACTGCATTCCAATGAGAAACTCAGTATATTTAGGGAAGTGTATACTGGTGAGGAATGCTAACAGAAGAGACAGAAATTACATTCAAGATATGCAGTAGTGTCATGGTTTCACCCCAGCTTGGAGCTGTCCACCATGCAGCCACTCTCTCTGAGGGGGAGGAAGGGGAAGGGAAAGAAAACCAAAGTCAAACCTTGTGGGATAAGAATTGCTTACTGGGACAGCAGAGAGAGACAGTAATAGAACATTATAGCAAAATATACAAAACTGTTGATACACAATGCAGTTTCTTACCAAACCGCACAACTCAGACCATACAGCTCAGAACGTCCACAAAATCGCTCCACCCCTATCAGCACCCTTTATGTTGAGCATAACGTCATTGGTATGGAATACCCTCTTTGGCCAGTTTGGGTAACCTGTCCCAGCTTCCTGGGTACAACCTCCCCACCACCTTCTTGTTAGCAGGGCAGCGTGAGAAGCTGAAAAGTCTCTGACTGCTTGGCAACAGCTTAAAATATCAGTGTATTATCAGCACTGCTCCCATCCTAGCTCCCAAACACAGCATTCAACCGGCTGCTAGAAAGAAAAATTATCCTAGCCAAAGCCCAGACAAGTAGCTGCCTTAGACATTATTCTGACTGAAATGTAATTCTCCATCCTATAGATACTGTGGGTTTGATGTGTTGTTGGTTCCTTAGTCAATTGGCATTTTGAAAAATTGCTCAGTGATTGCTTTGCACATATTACAGTAGAAAACGAAGGCTGTGTAATAATATTTTTTTAATTTCAAACCCCTTCCTGCAATTTTGTCCCCAGTTCTGATAATATACTGATGCAAGTTTTGTGAATAAGCTTTATCAAGCAGCAATACAGGTTTTCTTTGTTCACATATCCTACTGCTCTTCACCTACATGAATAGTGCTATCCAAATCTACTTCAGCTGTGGTTCTGGAGGAAATACTGTACTCTTTTTCTATTTTCCTCTACTTTATTGTGTTGAAATGTCTCTGCTGTGTTTCCAGGCTCAGAATTGATCATATTCAGAAAGCAAGAGAAGCAGCAGACATCTACAGATACTCATGACATACTGATTGCGTGGAAAAGCCATGCCAGGAGACTGATTCAGTTACTTTAGCAAACTGTAAGTCTTGAAGCAAAAACTGTATAGCAAAAGATTTTAGTTAGGTAAATTAAGAAAGTATTCATGAAAATACCTGATATTAGAATTAAATTATGAATGTTTCCTCACTGGAAAAGCATGAAAAGTATCACAATTTGTACAGGAATATTTTTCAGTGCATGTTACAATTGCATAAACAAACAACAGAGGAGGAATAAAAAATGTTAAAATGTTTAGTATGTCATATCAAAGACTGGCAAAGAGCAATTCTAAATCCCTCCCAGCAAATAGTTAAGTGCCTTAAATTAAATTAATTTGTATTGTAAAATGATTCTAAAATGTCAACATGTGACATTGTAATTTGTATTGACAGCACACTTCACCCTTTCAGCCCTTCAAGACAGTTAAAAAATTCTTACTGGCAATATAATGGGATGAAATCTCTCCTATATAGTGTAGCCCTAATAGAATTTTGTTGAAATGTATGGGAAATCCTTCCTTATTGACTTTTGTAAGGCCATACTTAAGAACAGCATTCTATCAGACCCAAAGGGGGACAGAATCTGTAATGCTGCTGTGATCAAGTGCACTGCCACTGTTTTCCCATTAAATATGTTGCAAACATAACTTTTCCTCTATGGTATGCATTTGAAAATGAACTTTAATGTCAATGGCACTAAATCAGTGTATATCTGTAGAAAGTGTAGGATGTCCAAAAGCTTAATTAGTTCACTCACTATTAATTGAAAATTAATAACTTTCCAGCAACAGAAACCCCTCTTCACCCACTTTATAGAAAATCTAAGTAATTAAATAAAATTTGCAACGTGTCTTGCAATAATGTCTGCTGCTCTACAACACTGACAAGCTCTGCGGAGTTCTGCTTTGCCCACATTTCAAATCATTTCAGATAGATAAAACACTGGCTATGACATACACCTGCTGTTTAAGCATAAGTTCTTCATTGAGAATGATCTGAGTACTATTAGAAAAAAGGAATGACCTATCAAGAAAATTAAAAAGGTTCAGAGAAAGTTGAAAATATGTCTCACTTTCGTATTTAACAAAGAAAAATTGGTTAATTACTGCACTCTTTTACAGTACAACAATTCATTTGGATAGTGCTAATTCTTCTGAAGCAGCTACCAGTTTGCTGGCAGTAATTCCCAAGTGAGTAGCATGCAGATTGATAAATCTACATTAAGAGAAAGTAGTTAAAAGTGATGTGATGACACAATGGTTTCTACAAAAGAACAACAATATTATCATGAGATAATAAAGCACTGTGTGTGATAAAAAACAGAGTTGAATATATTTAAACCTTTTAAAACCATAATTAGCCTTCTATACCCTGCCTTCTTTTTGAATGTCACTCTTCCTGTATTATATATCCAAACTGAGGTGATAAATATTACCACACAATTAGAACGAGATACTTTTCTGTACTCTTTCAGGAGTACATTCCCTCCCAATCTGCTGTACTCCTCTGCATGCTGTAAATTGTAAGCTTCTTTTTTATGTCCTTCAGCTCTTATACAAAAATCTGTTGATGTCACAAATAATTTTCCTGTCTTCTTGCAGAGTAAATGTGAACTTTTATTACATATCCTGACACTAATTCATGAGTTCATGCAAGCTTGTTATTTAATCTTCTAGTATCTGCTTAAATCACTCTGAGGTTCAGAGACATGCCCTTATCTAAACAGCCCTTAATATACAAATATATCAGGGATACCAATCACCTTCTGAATTAGGTTCTGAGTCAAGAAGCAGAGATGTTATCAGTTACTTGAACAATTAAGACACTTAAAAGTTCAAAGTGCATATATAAGCTTCTTGTTTATTTTTAATTCTCAATACTTTGCAGGGTATGTTTGTTTGCGTTTACTCAAATATTATATAAGCTATGGACCCAAATCCATGGGCCCTGATGGGATGCTTCCACATGTGCTAAGGGAGCTGGCAGGGGACATTGCTGAGCTCTATCATCTTTAACAGGTCTTAGAGAACAGGAGAGGTGCCTGAAGGCTGGAGGATAGCCAATGTCACTCCAGTCCTCAAAAAGGGCAGGAAGGAGGATCCAAGTAGTTACAGGCCAGTCAGTCTCACCTCTGTCCCTGGAAAGGTGATGGAACAGCTTGTTCTGGATGCCATCTCCAAGCAATTGGAAGAGAAGAAGGTCATGAGGAGTAGTCAGCATGGATTCACCAAAGGGAGATAGTGTTCGACCAATCTTGTAGCCTTCTATGATATCATACATAGCTTGACTTCAGCAACGCTTTTGATACTGTCTCCCATGACATCCTGATAGAAAAGCTGAGAAAGTGTGCGGTAGATGGGTGGACAGTGAGGTGGGTTGAGAACTGGCTGTCAGACCGAGCTCAGAGGGTGGTGATCAGTGGAGAAGTCTGGCTGGAGGCCTGTGACTAGTGGTGTTTCTCAGGGCTCGGTGTTGGGTCCGGTCTTGTTTAATATCTTCATCGATGACTTTGATGAGGAAATAGCATCCACCCTCAGCAAGTACGCCGATGATACAGAGCTGGGAGGAGTGGCTGACACACAGGAACACTGCGCTGCCATCCAGAGAGACCTGGACAGGCTNCCTGGTATAAAAAAGACAGGGATCTCCTGGAAAGAGTCCAGAGGAGGGCTACGAAGATGATTAAAGGACTGGAGCATCCCCCCTATGAGGAAAGGCTGAGTGAGCTGGGACTGTTCAGCTTTGAGAAAAGAAGACTGAGGGGGGATCTTTTTAATGTTTATAAATATTTCAAGTGTGGGACACAGGGGGAAATTGTCAGCCTCTTTTCAGTGCTCTGTGGAGACAGGACAAGGGGCGATGGCTTCAAGTTGGAGCATAGGAAGTTCTGCACCAATATGCAGAACTTTTTCACAGCGAGGGTGACAGCACTGGGACAGGCTGCCTAGGGGGATTGTGGAGTCTCCTTCTCTGGAGATATTCAAGACCTGTCTGGATGCCTACCTGTGTGACCTGTCCTAGGTAACCTGCTTTGGCGGGGGGGTTGGACTCAATGATCTCTGGAGGTCCCTTCCAACCCCTATGATTCTGTGATACACAAGTATTATAATTCATTCACAGACATCTTATTAAAAGGCACTGATCTTAGCATACTCATTAACTGGTAGTTGAGCATCATTTCCCAGTTTCAAGTATACTAATATAGGTTTGGGAATGTTTTCAGAATATTGTTGTATTCCTTTAAAAGAGAAAATTCTTTTAGAATTCTTACTATGTAAGACAAATATGTATTTAGTTTGTTTTGGATCAGCACGTCCTCTTAATAATGGGGCTATTCATCCTCATTATTACAGTCTGTTATATTCCTTCAGCCCATCATGCAGGTATTGAATTTTGATACCATGAATATGAACCAGGATTCAAATTATTCTGAAATATTTGCAGTAGCATATATTCTCTTCTATCAATTTATGTAGGGATATGAAAGCCTAATTGAACTGTGAACGGGGAGTAATTGTATTTAAAATGAAAGCGTAAAACAGTAACAATTCCTTAGGAACAATATTAGATTATTATTTGCATAATATTCAAGGAAATATACATCTTGACATCCTGACAGTTTTAATTCCAGTCCATCAAAATAATTTCAAAATTTTAATTTAGTGTTAATTTGTAGGGCTAAAGTGTAGCTCTGAGGAACACTTAGCACATAGATGTGATGTCTGAAGGGCAGTTAGGCAACCTTGGAATATATTATGATTCTGAATCTTTTACTTTGTTTTTTAGTTTCTCCCTTGCTGCAAGGCTGGGAAAGGTGCATCCTGTCCTTGAAAGATCACTAGCTCAGTAGAAATTAGAGAAGTCCTTTTGAAAGTGTATTGACCATAATGCGCACAAAAAATTCACTTTCAGTATTTTCAGTATGTTCATTGATCTGGGGAATCTGCACTTACAAATGTTATGTATGGTAAAAATAATAAGACTTCTTGCTCTAATTGTACACATTAACATAACTTCCAGTAGTGTCTAGTCTATCTACTAATTTTGCAAGACTAAGTGCTTTGCAGGGCTCCTCATCTGATTTATATTTCACATGGGAGCACACAGGTTTTTAGCTCCTACTTCAGGTATTATGCCACTTGAATGCAAAGAGGAAAGGTAGGATTTGCGCCAGGAAGAACAGTCAAGTAGTTCCCATTCAGGTAAATTACTCAAGATGAAACAACCCTGCAGTGATGTTGCTTTGAATTCTTTATGGAGCTCCCAAAAGTGACAGATACCTTCAGGCTTCCAAATTAGAAAACCTGTATCTTCTTCTAGGAAAAGCAAAATCTGCTTTTTTGTAGTCTCGTTTTAAGAAAAGATAATGCTTATGAGGTACAGCTACTCAGGTGGAAAGTTGAGCTGTTCTTTCAAGGACTGCTACATGGGCTGCAGCAGCTACCATGTTTAAAACTTCTCTGCTCATTAATTACCCTTCAAGCTTCTGTTCTCTTGTCATTCTGTGTATTGAACTAAGTGGAACAGGTAACATTCCAAAAACACTTTCACTGAATTTGAACTAGGCTTAAATGTGACTAATGTGTACACCTGGTGTATGCAAAGTGTGCCTTGTAGGAAAGATGCACAGAAATAAACTGAGGTCGTTCTACTTAAACGTTTTGAAGATTGCATGAGAATGTTAGGCACGGTATCTCATGGCAAGATCTGCAAGGTTGCTTAGACCAACCAGGATGGGTTTGCACCAGAACATACAAAGGACTCTTACTCCTCTGAGCTGTAAGATCAAAAAGACTAATTTGTGTCTGTGAAACAGAGGCAGATGACACTTAAATTTTTGCCTGTGAATACCGAGAAAAGTGCCCTTGGCCTTATCCCTGCCCTAGTCACATCCGCCACACTGTCCCCACCACTTGGCTTGAGCAAGCACCAGACATTCCTTGTCCACAGGCGCTCCAGCTCTGTGAACCTGTATGCCTTAATAACTTGTGAGAAAATACTTGCCTACCACACCTTTCCTAACTTTATTTCTGAGTGTTTGAATGGGTGAACCTAACAGACAGTTCAGAAATAGTAATAGAATTTCACTACCTGTTGTCACAGTTTAGCAATTTTTAAAAATAAATAACCATAATAAAATACCATTATAATCTCCAAAATAAGCCATTTGAAAATCTTAACACATTTAGTGATGCTTTATAGACATTTTATTGTTTCCAAGTAAAACAGAGACATGAGAATGCCTATCTTTGTTCAAAATCATTGAAACAGCAAACACTTTAGCTGAAATTTTGTCTGAAAAAGATCTGAAAATCTCAAGAAAAGCACTTTAGCTGTCTCATATAATTGAAAACTAATTGCTGTTCAAAAAAAGTACTCTTTAATGAAAAGGCACGTCTATTCTAAGCTAAGCATAACAAGTGATTCATTCTGGGCATAAAACTCAAGACTTCTATATGTACTGAAAGCATTTCCAACTTGCCACTTCAAAAGCTTAAATACAAGCATGAAATAAACATTTAAAGGAACAAAGAAAGGGATTTATGGGGTGCATACTCTTCTGAACCAATATAATAATTCTAAAGGAATTAGAATTACTCTGCTCTACTGCAAAGGGAAGTTACTTTGTCACTCTGTTAGTGATGGGCATGTCATCGAGTACAATACAGCCGAAAAAAAAAAAATAGAGCTTCTAAGAAATATGGACAAAGATTGTAGTGTCATTTCCATTGATATAGCCAAAAATATGCTTATTCCACTACAGAACAGTAGACACTATGAACAGTGGGATCGAGTGCACCCTTAGAAAGTTTTCTGATGACAACAAGCTGTGCAATGCAGTTGATATACTGAAGAGAAAGGATGTCATTCAGAGGGACCTTGACAGGCTTGAAAGGTGGTCCAGTGCAAATGCTATGTTCAACAAGGCCAAGCACAAGGTCCTACACATGGGTGAGAGCTGTCACAAGCACAGGCTGGGCAGAGAATTGGTTGAAAGCAGTCCTGAGGGGAAGAACTTGGGGATGGTGGTGGATGAGAAACTGGACATGGGCTGGCAATGCACACTTGTAGCCCAAAAGGCAATCATATCCTGGGCTGCATAAAAAGCAGTGTGTCAGAAGGTTGAAGCAGGTGATTTTCCTCCTCTACTCCACTCTGGTGAGACCCCACCTGAAGTACTGTGTGCAGTGACAAGAAAGGCAGGGATGCGTTGGAACAAGTCTAGAGGAGGGCCACAAGGATGATCAGAGGGCTGGAACACCTATCCTGTGAAGACATGCTGAGGAGTTGGGCTTGTTCAGCCTGGAGAAGAGAAGGGTCTGGGAGACCTTATAGCAGCATTCAAGTACCTAAAGGGGGCCTACAGGAAAGATGGAGAGGGACTCTTTATTCAGTGAGGGGACAAAGGATAATGGGTTTAAACTAAATTAGAGTTGATTTAGATCAGATATAAGGAAGAAATTCTTCCCTGTGAGGGTGGTGAGGCACTGGCATAGGCTGCCCAGAGAAGCTGTGGCTGTCCCCTCCCTGGCAGTGTTGCAGGCCAGGTTAGATGGGGCTCTGGGCAATCTGGTCTAGTGGAGGGTGTCCCTGTCCATGGCAGGGGGGTTGGAACTAGATGGTCTTTGAGGTTCTTTCCACCGCAAACCATTCTATAAGTTTATGATCATGATTAACTTTTCATTTTCTGTATTTAGCATTTCTGAGCTGTTTTTCTATGTTTCTTTCCAACTGGTGTAAATTATCTCCAGTTTTTGTTTTCTGTTTAGTGTTTCCAAATACTTTGTGGAGATGTCTCCATTCTGACCATGTGGCATTATTAACAATTCATTGTAAATGTATTGTCGTAAAATATAGAGATATAGTCTTAAAGGCATAAGTATGAACACTTCCAAATTCTTTTCACAACAGATTTTAAAGACGTTAATCAGATGAGTACAAGATGAGCCATCACTTTATATTCCAAACAAGGCAATGCAAGACTAATTTTTCTTTCATTCTTTTTACATCTGGACTCCAGATTTCTGTTTATGAAATCAGGCAGCTGTACCATGGAACTCTACATTTATTGGTGCATTATTTTATTTTAGCATAGAACAGTAATCAGACGCAAAACTCAGCAGTGGCTTCAAATATAAAAGTTGAACTTTTTTACTTTGAGTAAGTCTTAGATCTTTCATCTGCAGATCTTTTAGCTGCTTCAGTTACACTGTATGCTATTCTATAGATATCTGGTCTTTAAAAAGTCTGCCAGACAGATTCTTTAAGACACCAAGAAACTCAAAGGGTCTTCTTGTATTGGGTTTGCCTGACAAGGTTTTGGTAGTGGACAGCTACAGAGGTAGTTTCTGTGAGAAGCTGCTAGAAGGTTTCTCTGTGGCCAGTAGAGCCAGTTCCAGCCTGCTCTGGGATATTCCCACTGATAGCCAAGGCCCAACCAATCACTAGCATCAGTAGCCCTGCTGTGATATCATTGTTAAGAAGGGGAAAAAACTATGACAACAAAGAAGTTGGCAAAGAGGAGTGAGAATATGTGAGAGGAACAGCTCTGCAGACATGAAGGAAAGTGAAGAAGGAGTGGGCAGAGGTGCTTCAGGCACCTGATCAGAGATTCCTCTGCAGTGGATGGTGAAAACCATGGAGAGATAGTTTGTCCACCTGTGGCCAGTGGAGGTTAGTGGTGGAGCAAATACCCACCTGCAGCTCATGCAAGACCCCACGATGGAGCAGGTGGAGGCACCTGAAGGAGTCTGGAGCAGGCTCCTGGCAGGACCTGCAGCTGGTAGAGACAAGAGCCCACGTTAGAGCGTGTTTGCCAGCAGGACTTGTGACCCTGTGGGGAAACAACACTGGAGTAGTTCATGAAGAACTGCAGCCTGTGGAAAATACTCACATTGGAGAAGTTTGTGGAGGACTCTCTCACATGGGAGGGACCCCACACCAGAGCAGGGAAGAGTGAGAGGAGGAGGATCTCAGTGGAGAGAGCAACTCCCATTCCCCATCCCACTGTGCTGCTATGAGAGAGGAGATATAGAAATCCAGAGTGCAGGTGAGCCCAGGAAGAAGGGAGGAGTGTGGGGGAGGGTGTTTTAATATTTGGTTTTATTTCTCATTATTCAATTCTTATTTCATTGGTAACTCAATTGAGTTGAGTGTGTTTTGCCCATGATGGTAATTGATGAGTGATCCCTCCCTGTTCAAATCTTATCCCATGAGATTATCATTTTATCTTCTCTCTCCTGTCCAGTTGAAAAAGGGAGTGATGAAGCGGCTTGGTGGGCACCTGTCATCCAGCCAGGGTCAACCCACCACACTCCTTAGAATGTTTCTGTAGGGTAATGTCCTGATAGTCAGATCCCATAAAATTTGTGTTATGTGAGAGAATCTAAATTATCACTGTAGGTTGGTGAACTGTTAATCTAGTTTATTCATCTGCAATGGCTTTTAAAATAAATACAAGAATGATTTAACTCTACAGGGTAGTATGCAACCATTCAAGACATTCCTTAAAGAGCTTCTGTAAAGTTCAGTTAAATATTTTTTGTAAAAGCCTGATTCTTTCCATCCTACAGTTTACAAATAGAAAATCTGCCAATATACTGATAAATCAATATGCTGATAAATATACTGTTTTTTTTTTTTTTCCATAGAAAGCAGTGCAAAGAGGCAATGTTAAAGAAGGGACAACCACAAATGTTTATGGAAGCTGAGAACAAACTTTAATTTCTTGTCAGATATATTTATCTTTCCACTGATTGTTCTTTAGAACATGGAGACAGCTTATTATATGGCATTACTTGTCACTGTTACTTGTCTGTAAGCTGCAATTTAGCACTTAACTACTACTGCATAGTAGCCCTCCAGCAGACATCACTGGCTGCAGATGACAAGCCCAACAAATCTAGCCCCAACAGAGAAATTATATTAACTTCCACACCAAAGTGAATCCCATCTAAAACACTGTGACAAGCAAGCTATACTTGGGAGTCAAGAGTTAAAAAAAGGACCAAACAACCCTAAGACAATAAAGGGACCAAAATACTGTATTTAGTCTGGTGTGACATCTCTCCACTATAGTTGCCCATGGACTATGGCTGATTAGGAAATACTGCTTATTCTGCAATGAGAAGGAGGGAGCATAAAACCTCTTATTCTCTCCCAGCTACTATGGTAGCTCAGTGAGAGCACTGAAAAGCCCCTGACATTTGCTCTAATTTACTTTTAAGTGATCACCCCTATACCTAGTCTATAAAACTTGTTTGTCCACCTGTTTGGCTACCACTAAGAAGTATCATAGTGCCTGCTATTCCTGCACAATAAAGAAGAATAGCTTTGCTGTTAGGTGTTTCTTGATGCTGGAGCAGAGATATTTGTGTAAAAGCAGGTCAGTGTACAGTATTTCATCAGTGCACATGCCTTGCTAGCTTTCATTGAAAATGCACATTTTCTTTGAAAATATTTTACTGTTAAACAGTTCTTTTACCACATGCAAAAATACCAGGGAGTCAGCAAAAGTCATGGTACTGCTACAATCAAACACAGAACTTCATCATGTTTAAGGTTTCAATCCCTCTGAAGAAGTAGGTATCTGATTTGAATATTCCATACAAAGCAAAGATTTTTTAAAGGAGATGTGAGTCAGTGGTGTGACTAAGAGTGAAACAAAATTGCTTCCCACACCTCTTTCCTTAGTACATTATGAATAATTTCCTGCAGTTGCTGTGTGATGCATGATCTTGTGCTTGGACTATTGACTACAACTGAGAGACACAAGAAGAAAGAGGAGTATGCAAATAAAGATTAATTTAATATATTATGAAATTAAGAGAGAGAAAAAATCTTACAAGACAGAGATGTCTTAGGCTATAGCATCACAGCATCTAAAGAAATGGAAGAAGTTTTTCAATTTCTTAAATTTAAAGAATAATGAATAACCAACCCTGCAATGACAAGAAAATCAGTGGGTTAATCCGACAGGTCTCCTACCGCTCATTTAAACTATGATATTCCATTCTCGCCCTGATACATTACATCTCAGAAAAGACAGAGATTTTGTTCAGGCCTCAAAAACACTGACAGGAATCATAATAATCCTTTCTATACTGATGATGCACAGCTTTGCATCCTGTTTAGGGTAGGCCAGTCTGTTACTTTGCCCTAATAATAACACGCAGTTGGCATTTTTCCTCAGAGATCATGAACTCTCTCACAGAAGGAAACATATGTAGTGGTATTTTGGAATATATAAACAAAACAGAAAAATTCAGCTGGTCCTGAGAGTTTTTGATCTTTATCTTGATCGAGTTTTGAATACAAGAGTTTGATCTGGTCACCTCCAATACCTTTCATTACAGGATTCTTATTTCACAAGCCTTTTAAAAAAATATTTCAAAAATCACTCAAATTCTTTCAAAGAGTGAACAACACTGGAAAAGGAAGAATGAAAACAGTAAAGATAATGTTCAGATTTGGTAATGGGCAAATTATCTGAACTGTTCACACATGATAATTTTAATCCTTAGTATTAAATATGTCACACTTTATTGTACGAGTTCCTCAAGTCTCACAATGACTGTATCATGGAAATATCCAACATTAGGAAACGAGGCAAAAATATTTCTCTTTGTTTCTTCTACCTTAACATTGAGTGTGTACTTGATGGGATGAGACAGAAGGGCAAAATATGACATCCTCTGCAATGATGGAAAAGTAAGCAAATCTCCTTAAGGACACAGTGGCCTGAAATAACATCCCCAATCTTTCCTCCAGTGAATGATATTCCTTACAGACATATGATGAAAGAAAGTATTTCTTCTTTGCCCTGCCAGCAAGAAGGCATGAGCTTTCTGCAGGAGGTGGACAAAAGCTGGGAATGGGCACAGCCAGGGCAGCTGACTCAAACTGGCCAAAGGGATATTCTATAACACATAATCTCATGCTCAGTACATAAACTGCATAGAGTTGGCCAGGGAAAGCATTGGCTTAGGAACTAGCTGGTGGTGAGCAACTGTGCGGTGTATCACTTGTTTTATATATTTTTTATAGTTGTTATTATTTTCCTTTACTGTCCTATTGAACTGCTTTTACCTCAACCCTGGAGTTGTTTGGTGTTTTTTTTTTCCAAATCTCTCTCCCATCTCACTGGGAGGGGGGAAGGAGTGAGTGAATGGCTGTGTGGTTGTTTTAGCTGCCTGTCAGGTTAATATACATCTTTCCATTCTCTTTCTCCCTTGGCAGGAAGCTTCTGCTTTTCCTCTGCCACTGGGTTTTGACAGTGAATTAATCACCAGCTGTGACGCAGTCAGAGGCCGTGGTGTGCAGGCTCAGATGGCCTAATTTCCACCTAGGGCTTTTACCAGCAGTCTTCTACTGGCTTAGTGCTTCTAAAAGTCTGAAGCAAGTCAATTGTAGGGCATTGTAGCTCACGTGGAATCTAGAACCTTAATGCACTTCTGCTTTGAGATTTAATTGCTACTTAATTCAGAGCTGTGTTAACTTTAACATCATTGCACCCACAGTTCCTGTTAAGTAATTTCAAGAAACCTGAGCCCATCAGAATCACAGTTCCTACTCTATATGCTTCCAGAAGAGGGATTTTTAGAACTATTTATTTATTTATTTATTTCCCCCCCCC
>VZTU01003572.1:0-34258 GCA_013400835.1 Zapornia atra | reverse complement strand
CCTCGTAGGTTCCTGCACCATCTATTTCAGGAAGTTGTCTTCCATATACTGAAGAAATTGCCTGGACTGCATACGACTGGCCGTGTTGCTTGCCCAGCAAATATCTGGGTAATTGAAGTCCCCCATAAGGACCAGCGCCTGCGATCTTGAGGCTACTTCCAATTGCTTATAAAACGCACTAAAATATAAATATAAAGACTCTGAATAAAATATTTAAAAAAAAAACCCACCTTTTTGCAGCTTCGTTATGGAAGACAAAATGAAAACTAGAAGGAGAGCGAGCTCTCAGATATTTACTCTGCAGTTTTTGTTGCTTAGCAGAAGTAATTTTGGAGTTAAACCTTCCATTAGCCTGCTAAACAATTAGTAGAATGTTCTCAAATTTCTCCCTTATTCCAATTTATTTTCGGTACATTTAAATAATTAATCTAAACAAATAATCTATTTTTCTTTTCATGGTAAACAATTAGATTGTACAAACAAAGGAATTGCAGCTGATAGCTAATTAACTGATATGCCTACTTCATTGCATAATAGAGACCAAATGTATATCATAATTAGGTTTCCAGAGTATTTGATAATACCAGAAACAATGTCTGTGTATATTACTGCCAGCTACTGCTTAAGCCCATCCAAATTCTACATTTAGGACTGATCAGAAGTCTCATAAAAGCAAGGAAAATACTTCTGTGGATTGCAAGAATTCTGAATCATGCCTCTATTGGAGTCAATTTGCACGTTGCTGAGCTTAGCAGTAAATCCAAAGTTTGAAATACAAACAGAAAAGATTTTTCTTCTGCAATATATTCACATCAGTTCATATTCTTCAGACCACATCTGGAATTCCCAGCAATTTTTCCCCTCTCCCAGCTGTCATTTTATCATCTATTATATAAAATTGATACCTAATCATGGGCTGCTGGGGAAAACATTCCACAGAAATGCCCATATCTACAGCAGAGAGGTGAAAAAACTAATGCTGCTTCTTTTCAGTTTCACACATGATTTTTTCCCCCAATAATCAAAATGTCAGTTTTTATGATTTCACTAATTTATAGCCCAGTGCTGAAAAACTATGAGAGCTGAATAATCAAAATATTAGAGCTTCATAAGGCTGTCTGCCACAGATAGTCACCCTAGGGCTTCTAGACGAGAATTTAATATACTTCTAAATGGTGATGAGCTCTTCCTTGAGCCCTGATGAGGAAAAGCAGGGCATGCTAAGCTGCTATCTCAGTTTCAGTAATGATGTGGCCAAACACGGTTTTGAAAAGTGATAGAGAATCTGATTTTCCTTAAAACAGTCTAAAAAGAATAAAAATCTTGGCACCACAGGAAAACAGAGCCACTCAAGTTCCTAAAAGTCAGGTCTTCTCATATTGTTTATCAAAGGAGAATATCGGGCCCAAGTCATTCCCTGTGACTTCAGGGGAGCTAGCCCTTTAAAGGTTGTCCTCATTATCTCTGGTTACAGAAAGTCTAAACACAATACCTTCGACCTTCTAAAACCTGGCTTGAATGACAAGCCTGAATTTATTTTTAACATGTTTCTTAGGTTTAGATCAGCTCTTAAGCACCTTCTGTTCCTTCCTTGTATTACTCTTGCATCTGATGTAGATTTAAAATAGTTTTCTTTTCAGGGATTGTATTTTCAGTGAAACCTGGAGAGTTTCTAATCCTGCTTTAAAACGTTGAAAGGCACTTTGCAAGAGTAGGCTAATGTTCTAATTAAACTGGAATTTAACACCTATGTTATGCCACTTGTGAATGCACTTATATTAATGTGAATTTTTTAATGTGAATTAAAGAAACACTGAAGGGACTCTAGTTTAAAGAAACCTACTTGGGCATCTACACAGCTATGACACCACCATGGCTGATGTCTGGTACTTACCTTCATTTTGTAGCAGGTTGGCAGGCACGAAAACCCTGGTAGCCAGCTTTCTGTTAGTCAGAAATGGTTCTCAAATAAAAGTCTACAAAAAATTTCCAGACACCAAAAAAAGAATGCTTATGATGAAAAAAGAAATATGCCAGCTATGTATCTTAATTTGTCCATATTACGCCTGCTAGACCTACCCTCATGTGGCCCTTCTAACCCTTCTCATCGTCTGATTCAAAACTCTTTTCACTAGTGTTTCATTAAGTTTAACTGATCTGATTTTGACAACACAGAGTCTCCCTTCTTCCAGATTCTTGGGGGGGGTTTTTGCACATCAAAAGAAAACAAATAAAATGAGCAGCACTGCTGTTGCACTTAAAAATTCTCCAAACAAAAGTAACATTTTTCTTTCTACCATTTGTTCAGCAATGCTTCCTTCAATCATCGCTGCCTTTCCTGTTTAAGTGCCAGCACCAATGTGCTTCTGAAGCATCATCTCACCATATTTTGGTGCAGCTGCAACCAGCTCTTCCCTTGAGGATGCCATACAGCCAGGAGGACCACTCACTGGTCTGGCAAAAGGTCAGCCTCAGGCCTCTTTCCCAGTCAGTCATCACATGCTTGGGGATATTGCAACTAACCCAGTGTATGTCCTCACCCTCTCCAAGCGTCTCTTCAGCCTCAGCCTCTCATGCAAGCACAGCTCCCAGCCATTCTCCATGGGCTGAGCTGGAGTCCCAGGAGTCCTGCCCCAGGAACACCCATTCCCCTAATCCACCTTCAGTGCTACACCACAGGAATCCTGGCCTGTAACATTCCCAGCATCTGTCTAGATTTTGATTGTTGCTTTTGCTTTTTTTGTTCCAAGAGTTCAATGTACATCACAGTTCAAGGACATCCAAATGTTTCATTCTTGAGCAAAAATTCAAAGCAGGTTTCCAGTGTTACATGATATAAAATACAAGGAGCATTTTGTACTGCTGGCAGGAAAGGAAAGAATTTAAATCTAGTGCTACTGCTCTAAATAAGATATGAGCACATACTGTGATGGTTGCATAAGAGAGCTCCATGTTTAATATCTAAAATGCAAATGCTTCAAGGAAAAAAAGACTTTGGCAAATTATGTACTGCTTCAGCTTTTAAGTTCATAATTGAGACATGAAAGACATAAGTAATTTTGAAATTGTGTTTTAGAGGAACTTTAACATGAACCCTTCCCTTAGACTCTGGCACTTTATGCATAGACATGTATATATGTACACTAGGGATTAAGTGTCTGGAACTTTGGTTTTTCAGCTGTGCCCATTTACAGTAAGCAGGAACAGTACCTTCCATACTTGAAGCTATGGCCACAAGAGAGATTGCAAACAACAAAGTTTAGTATTGAAACACTAAAGAAGGTAAAAGCACGCTGACCTGACTGCTGCTTCATTAGGTGGCCCCCTGTCTGTCCTACCCTCGGTCCTTCCCATCACACCCTGTTCTCAAGAAGCACAAATATCAAGAAGAGGTAAACTTTATGCATGCGTATGGGCATATAGACATTCAAGTAAGTTGCTAGAAGGCTGATGTCTTGACAGAGTCTCATTAATATCACAAAGACTGACCCTTAAGAAGAGATTCAAGCACTGTTCTGGTCAAATGCATCCCTGCTAGAACCGTTTCTGTACTTTTCAGCCTCTGGCAACCTTCAAGAATTCTTAATTCTATGCTTTTCCAAAGAACAAACTAACATACAACCTGACCTGACTAAGGGTAGTAATTAGCAAGGGAGAAAGCTGAGCTTATGGTAGCAGGAATTCTTTCAGAAAATACATTCCAGCAGGAGCACAGGAGGACATGCACTAGTATCGAGAGTTAATCTTGGCAGCCCAGCAACTTTTCTTAAACTCTAAGACCATCAAATTACTATTTCCAGTTACCAACAGATTCTTACAGCAGAGACTGACAAAAGGGAAAGATCACATAAGGCAGCTAAGACTGTTCTTTCCTCCAGAATGAGACACAAAGAGATAGATATCTATGGATGACAGTCCATCCTACTGAAATACCTCACCAATGCAGGCTCACTAAGCCATATTGAGGCCAAGAACTCTGGCCCGTACTCCTTGGGTCATTCACCAGCTTTA
This sequence comes from Zapornia atra, assembly GCA_013400835.1. Taxonomy (NCBI): domain Eukaryota; kingdom Metazoa; phylum Chordata; class Aves; order Gruiformes; family Rallidae; genus Zapornia; species Zapornia atra. The sequence continues at coordinate 30,247 of VZTU01003572.1, read as the reverse complement.
CCTCCTGCAGCTTATAAATCAGTTCTTGATCCCCTCCTCTCCAATCAAAGTCTTGAACTCAATAAAGCCTTTTCCATTGAAGCCTTTGCATTACTTCTTTTTTCCTTTCACGTTGACCTGAAATTCCCCCTTACCCTACATAGCCTGCACCGGGGTTAGTGAATAACAGTACTTCGTTCAACCTTTTCCAAGTAACACTCATGATATTGCTGACTTTATTCAAAATTATATGTGCTGAGTTAGCCAACAAGGTCCTGCTTCCTATTCTGGCAGCTAGCAAAACATTTGTTATGACTCAGTCAGTTCTAGCCTCAGGGTTTTACTCACAGGACAGACAATATTTCACTCAGTACTTCTATAACACTCTATCAGATACAGCTTTTTATCTTAAAAAAAAAGGACAGAATTCATATCTTGATCCTAACACATTTTTCCCCCTGTGTCTGAAAGTTAAGAGAAGTCCTAGTGATACCTGGTGGACTAGTTATGATAAGCCATCACCAGGGTTCTATTTCAAGCCAAAACCGAAGAGATGAAATGGATAAAATAATCCCTCAGGTGAAACACTTCAGTACAAATGACTAGGAGCAGGGTATTCTGCTGCTCAAACATCTGATGACTGTAACTTCCATCTGTGCCTGGCTGAATTCTGGCAGCAGGCAGGATTGCTTAGCCTATTGTTGATCAGGCAGCAGGATGACTTTGTTATGGCAGGAGATGTGGGACAGCTTTCTCAAATGAAGGCAGCTATCAGAACAAATTGGTGACTGAAGAAACAGGGCTCCACTTGAATGAGCTTGTGACTTGCTTATCTACAAGCAGACAAGGCATCAAATAGGAATTGGAGTAATTTGTGCTGTAGGATATTTAGATTTTGATTCAGCACATATCACTGCCTCTTCAATCCATAGTGCATTGTCACCCAGGTTTACTGGTAAAATTAAACCTTTTCTCTTTTAGAAATAAGAAAGATGTTTCTATTGTCATGTGACACTACTAGAGAAAAATGAAATATTACACCTTAAGTGAAATATATTCCAGCCAAACCACAATATATGATACAATATTTATGCTCACCTGGTATGTCATGAATCGCCAGCTATAAGCTGTTCTTTTGAAAATATTAGCTCATGCTTTGCTACTTCAAGTGAAATATGCTTTAAGACGTACTTTTATGGTTGAAGATTGTACGTGCCACTTCAGTATAAACAAGCCAGAATTTCATTATTTAACTATGTCCTTAATTACGGGATTAATCTTCAAAGCATTATGGAGAACATCTGAAAAGTCAGAGAGAGAATAAAAGGATTATAGAGGATAAAAACAACATACAGAGCATAATAGGTACCAATGGTCCAAGCAAATGGTGGTAATGAAAAGATGCACATTTGCTAAGGCCATAATTATACACCAGGATTACACGGCATATGAATGAAGGAACCTTGATCCTTCTGTCCCTTTACACCTTCACAACATATCAAGCCAGCTGTTTGTACTAGGATAGTCTAATATTTTATTATCAGCTCTTTCCTAAAATTGCACTTTTATGTATCCGTCGTGGTCATCCTTGGTAGGGCAACTTCAATATATTACGAGCCTTCTCAACTACAGTTCCATGGAATCAGAAGGTGGTAATTTCTGATTTACTATAGCATCTCACACAGTGTTGTTAGACTATTATTTTAAAAATATCTTCCTTTTATATTCACTCTTTTAATGAGCTCTCCCAGATGTCCAATATGGAGGTGTGCCCTTGCCTCAGCTTTATATAGGCTTTAAAAAATCCATGGAATTAAGTCCTCATCCATACTCATGGTGGGCTTTGGAAACTGCCAGTGTACTTAAGAATTGCTTATTTAAATTAACATCACATATAGAAATATTCAAGTATTGTGGAAGTATTTTAAAATGCATTTTTACTAGGAAGTGAAGGAAGAATACCAAACTGGAGTGTCTCAACTTCTATTTCTTCTCTAATTTTCTACTTTTTATGCCTACCTGCTAGATCTAGAAACCTTTAGTGTTTTCTTCCCAAAACATTTAAGATAAGTATAGTATCTCAGCTGCAGAGTTTCTTTATCCTATTTTGACCTCTGAGAAGACATGATGAAATGCATATTAATTCAAAATCCTTGCAACTTGAAAAGCTATATTATGGGTTAAAAAAATACAAAAAGATTAGTCAGGTATTTTCTTAGTTGAGGACATGCGATCCTATTTCTGTTGAAAAATCTCATGGCCAGCAATTAAGCATCACACAGCCACTGGCTCAGCATCCCCCGCTGTGGGATGGGGGAGAGAACTAGAGGAGTGAAAGTGAGAGGACTCATGAGTTGAGATAAAAACAGTTTAAATGGGACACACAAGAAAGGAAAATAATTAAAAATATATATTAATAATATATATACNGAGCACAAGCAAAGGAAGACAAGGAATTCATTCACCGCCTTGCATTGGCAGGCAGGTGTTCACCCCGAAGCTGATGCTGCGCAAGACCCCAGCTGCCACACCAGGCCAGCAGCTGCTGCTCAGCTCCTCAGCCCACCCTCAGCTATAAATGGAACATGACATCGTATGGTATGGAATATCCCTTTGGACAGCTGGGATCAGCTGTTGCAGCCACATATCCTCCCAGCTTCTTGGGTGCCCTATACCTTTTCATTAGCAGGACAGCTTGAGAAGCTGAAAAGTCTTGACTACTTGGCAGCCAAAACATCAGTGTGTTATCAGCATTTTTCTCACCCTAAATCCAAACTACAGCATTATACCCACTGCAAGAGAGAATATTAACTCCATCCCTGCTGAAACCAGGACAAGAAGTTATTGAATTAGAGCTCTGTCACTGAATTCTATAAAGAAAATTTAATATGGAATCTGATTACTTTATCACTTTACTTAGCCATTTCACTTGTATCTGAAAGAGAAGTGAGAAATTATTTCTAAAATCTATTGGCTCGCATTTGTACTTTTAGTATCAATAACAGCAGTGCAGGAAACTGCTATCAAAAGCAAATCCCAAGGAGGAAGCAGCATGTTGCACCACTTGCAAGGAGTTAGAGCAGACCACTCTGACCTTAGGCTATGCACGCTATGATTATGTCGTAGATAGCCTCAACCTCATTTTAACCTCCTTAGTCTGGCACAAAGAGCAGGGAAGCTTCAGGAGATGAACTAGACATACCCACCCTGTGCCGATGCTGAGAAGACATGTGCAGCCCAGACTCAGGCTCCTGGCATCACAACAGCATTTGATCCTCAGAAAGGCCAAGTATTTAAATAGCCAAAGCTATTTCAGTTGCTCTGCCATGGTCTTTTCAATAAACAATTAAATGATCGCTTATTGACACAGGCGACTCATTGCAATCATTAATCGAAGTAGGAGGAAGTGGGGAGAATTAGGGGGAATGTTTTGCACATTTCTGGGCTTGCACAGAGGGTAATACAATAGCTTTGGTTCCCACACCTTTGGGTATACGTTTGGCAGATCAGAAGGCAGGGCACCTTGAACACTCAGACTCCTCCAGTGAAAGAAAGAAAAATCTGAAAAATAGATCAAAATGGTCTGGATCTTGGTACAAAAATGTGAAATGCTGGAGTATTTTTCATAACATCTTTTGCCATTTTGCATTAAAAATATAGTTAAAATCAACTGGATTTGTAGTTGACAAAGAAAAGAAACAAGTCACTATTGGACTCCCTTAATTTTCTGTCATGATATAAATGATCTATCTCTAAAGAAAACAAGACAGTCATCTCTATTAGCAAGGCTCTTCCTGTGTCTGTCATGCTGCAGAGATATTTTGACTTGAGCACCTGTGATTACATTACATTACGTAGGGTTCTTTTTTATGCTATTTTTCTTCATGAAAAAGCAGAACAGTCAATCTTTCTAACCTAACAACACAAGGAACACGAAGTATAAGTTATTTGAGAATATTGATTAATTTATCCCCAATGGAATTAATATCTGTGCAAATAATTAGCATAAAATATATACAATACTTAAAGAAATGGTTTATTTTAGATAAAGATGTCTAGCTGTGTCACTCACACAGGATATACTCCTAGACAGAAATATTTCCTTTGTATACACAAATCAGTTTATTATTTTTCCTCTTAGGCATTAAAAAATGACGTACGCTCAGGAGCTCATCAAAATTATTTTCTAAAAACAAAAAGACCCTTTTGGTTCATGTATTAGACTTGAAAACCTCTACAGTGCACTGAATTCCAATTTTTATATTGTGGTTCCAATGCCAGGATTGGGCTTCAGGGACAGCAACTCCCCTTCACAAGGAGGATGAGCAGCCACAGAGCTGATGGTGCCCATCCAGCCCACAGACCTGCGCTGACCTCACACCCTGCTGCCTGGGCAAACAGGAAACAGTTATTTCATTTCCATGGGCTTGTTATCCCCAAGCTGTCCTTCCCAAAGGACACATGTGACTAGAGTCTCTGGGCGACCAAACAACGAGCAAGGAATTGAGCGGCAAGGAGAAACTAAAGCCCCTGCAATTTGAAACGGACCAAGTCAGAAGAAACAAGAGCAGTATCTGAGTCCATCCCACATCAAAAGGGCCAGCGTGAGGGTGAGCAGAATTTGTAAATTCAGAGCACAGTTCACGTAATACCAGTCTAACAGAGCACTGCACAGCCATAAAAGTAACATGAAACAAACTTTGTAATTTAGTTTCCAACTACATACAATACTTCCAATATTACAAAACAAAAAATACAACTCAAAGTGTTGTCTTTGGATGCATCTAAATCACACGAAATTCAAGAGGTTCTAATTTAAATTACCATAATGTAATTATTACAGATTGTTACTTGTGTAACAAAAATTGAATGTGAATTGAACTTGGGATAGGTAGGAAAAGAAATGGTACTGCCTCTAAATTTTAGCCATTATTCTAGTCACTGAGATAACAAAGCTAACAAATACTACTTAGTTTGTTGCGTTTAATAAAAGCAATAAATAAACTATAAAACTGATGTACTCATAAAACCCAAGGGAAGCATTTCTGAATGCCTTTGTATCCAAAGATACATAAACACATGAACTAACAAATTCTATCAAAGGACTATAGATACTTTATTCTGGAAAAATACACTTGCTCTGATCTGATCCCTTAATCACCCTCGATTCTTCACCAAGAACCCTCTGTTCAAAAGACAACTAAGGAATAATAAAGTATATTCTGATAACAACAGCACAATAATAGTACAGTATGGCATTCATCCAAACCCACTTCATTTTCTTGCTCCTATAGACCATTATCTAAAATTCTATTGAAGTTGTTTCTTCTTTCATTTGTATTCAGTACAACAAACGTCTGTACAAATAAACGTTCATGTGACATGGACAGAAAAACGGGGTGGCTGCAAAAACAAGAGAGGGTCTGATATCACTCAGAAGGCATCCCCCATCTGCTGACCTAGAATCAGCTCAATCAATTTCATGAGAAACATAGAACAGCTCTAGGAAGAGACATTCAGAACCTGACAGTGGTTTTGTGGCTTTCTCTAATATGCTATTCTTTAATACGGCTTCTGTATTTTCTACCTGGCACACAGAGGTGATCATGAGCAGAAAAGATATCAAGATATCAGGGAAAAGGCAGGAAACCAGTATTAACTGTAAAGCAAGAACATACTACTTCATATCTAAAGCCCTCACTATCTTGACATAAAAATAGTCTTCTACTTTGGAGACAAGGATATTTAAAGTACTAACTCCAGGACGTTGTGAAAACAGAGGGAGAAAATAAAATCCAAATGCAAGTTATTACATTGATACGCTTCTTTTGTTTACCAGTAGTATCTAAGTTTCATGTCAAAACATGCTAGGACATAACCTGGACAAAAGGTCAGACAAATAAGGAAAATTCAGGATTTCTACATATCAAGAAATCTAAACAACTGACAGTAAAGCTAAATGGCAGAGTTTTTTTGGTCTGTGTTTTCTTTGACTTGCCTTTATATCCAGTTTCTTCACATATATTCTCTTGGGACATTATCCACATTTTTCTGTAATTTTCTTCCTTCTACCTTCTCACAGGCTTGTGCAGGCTGCCACGATCTCCTGGTATCGCTTTGATGGGCTCTTCTTCAGTCTGGCCTTTAAGATTAAGCACAAGAATTATGTATCTGCCGCTCTTTCCCCTCTAAATCAATTTCTCTCATAGTTTCCACTTGAGGAACAGAAGTGCAGACAAGAACACATACTAAATTAATATGAATTTCTGATATGCAGGGTTAGGCAGGGGTTGTTTTTTCGCCAAAAATCATCTAATGGCCCTTTGAATTTAAATATATGTTTAAATAATGTACAAAGCAACAAAATACTTATTCAGATGAAAGTTTTGAAGACAAACTTGTCTGCTACACTTCTCGCAATGCTCTTCGATCTGGCGCACTTTTTATATGCTTCCACAAACCAACACGGTAAAGGTTTGAAATAGCTCCCAAAGGCTGCATGGCTGCTAAGGTGCTGCAAGAACCGATTAACACAAGCGTGATCAAAACAGACCAATGCCATCAAAATACTTTGCAGCACCTGAAGTAGGAGTCATCAGTGGTAGAAGATGAGAAGGACCAGGAAAGCAGCTGACCTGTTGGACCGAGGCTGAAGCATCTCCCTGGGCATTTATTAACCTCTTCAGAACGTTTGCTTATTCAGCACATAAAATAAAACAAGGGCGAATTACTGGGTTCCAGCCCTGCAAAGCACTCTGTTCATTTCCTTTACACCTCCCGCTGCTGCTATCAGGCAGGGCCGGGGAAAACCGGCGGGGGGCGAGAAGGTGAAAATAAACGTGTGGCTCACGAAGGGAGAATGGGCAATGCCGAAACCCCAGCGCTCTCTCCTCCCATGTGGCTGGTACAGCGGGAAGAGCGGGGAAAGGGAGGCAGCCGGCCGCGCTCGGCCCGCGGGTCCGGAGCACCGCAGCCACGAGGGGGCGCGTCAGGCCCAAGAGTTTGCGGCCGGGCAGCGGGGCCGAGGCTGCCGGGGGCCGGGGCCGCCCGGTCCTGCTCGGGAGTTCCCGCAGCCCCGGAGGGAAGCGCAGCGCTTCTTCGGGGCCGCCTTCACCATCACCGCCTGCAAACACCTTGGCCAAAAGCAATTATTTCTGGGGGCAGAAAACTGCCACCTCATTTGGTTTTGCAGGACGTAAGGGACAGGGGAAGGGAGGCTGCGCAGGATGCCCTTATTTCCGTGTAAACTCTTTACCGACTTAAACCCCGGTCTGGAAAAGCTTGGGGGCTGCTGCTGCTGCTGCTTTACGCTAGCCTAGGCCAGTAGCTTTATCGTCTGCATGCAGTCTGCTTCCCTGTGATGAACGGTAAAGTCACATTCTACAGAACACCTTCCCTGCTGGCATCTTCCATGCTGCCAGGTTCAGTAACGGAGTCACAAAGAATCAGGATTCCTCCCTCAGCTTGCCACTAATACTTTTATTTCTCAGCTCCAAATCATGCAGTGCTTTCCAACCTTGCCAATAAAGACTACAGTCGCGAAACACCCACACTGTCATCATGCCTGTGCTCCTCAAATGCAGTGATACCCCTGTTGCTGCAAAAAACAGTATTCCAGATCTGCTTGTGGTCCTTCTGCATTAGAGCAAAGCACATTGCTGGGACAGGGCAAAGCTCTTCTTCACTTGTATGTCCCTGCTCTGTGGCTAGAGAACACATCCATTTCTAGCACCTCTCTTCTGATGAGATGTACTGCTGGTATGTTTCAGTGAGATTTTCTCACAGAACATTATGGTCTCTTGGTAGGACTGCCTTACATCTGAATTGCTAATCCGAACATGGCACACATTCAGTTACCCTATTTCTTTTTAAATCTAAATTTGCCCAGCTTCCACACAAGCATATTGTTCTTATGTACCTAAATTGTCAACCCCAGCAATGCAGAGTCATGAAACTGTAACTAAAGATGTTCCTTATGGCAACAATGTAAGTGCTAGAGCAACTGATGACTCACACCCTTCCTTTCTCTTACAGAGTCATTATGCTATAGCTGGTTGATAATTAATTAGAAGATATGAATTAAAATGACTTTCCTCTCTAAGTAATGCTTCTATATGAATTTTAATCACGCAGCACAGAGCTCCAAACTTGCCTCACATACTGAGCTGAACAAGGTTATGTTGCTACATCTAAGTCCTAATCCCTTTTCTGCACAAGTACAGATAGACGTTTTTAACCTATTTAAATATGCCTTAATTCTTTGAGTCCACAGAAACTGACTATACTTTCTGCTTTGTTTTGGGCAATTCCAAGAAATTAATATGTACTAAGCTGTTTCTCTAGATATCGCAGACTTCTGTTACCAGTTACAGTTACCAAGCAAATACAAAATGCATTCCCTGGTGATGCAAAGACACCCTGTGGCGTTTGCCACTGCCTGCTTTTCCCTTGATATCCAAAGACAGATGAAGCTTCATCATGATCTTAGGTTGCAAATCGCCATCTAATGCCTCTGTGCCACTTAGTCACACTGATAGGAATCCCTTCTTATATGTGGAATCAATCCCAACCTGCCTGTACCAAATTATCAGTCTTGAGATTGCAGAAGGAAAACTGGTTGCCCTTCGTTACACAGCTGCACTGAATGTAGACACGTGCCACCTGGACACTGCCTTCTACCCATGCAGCCCTATGTTCCTCAAAGAGATTGGCATATTGTGGTAAAAATGTATTCAACAAAAAGAAATGAGAGAAAACACAGAACTGCATGTATGATAGTCACGTGGGCAGTCTACCTCATGTTCCTCTCTGATCACGCATAGGAAAGGTTTTTTCATTTATGTCCTCTTGCATTTCCTTTAAAGCACAACTTTAACAATTATTCCTTGGCTCTGCTGCACAGGACAAGTAATTCCCAAGCTAATTCTTTTTCCATCAAAGCATTAGGTTTTTTTACTCTGACTATACCCACCTTAAAATTAAAACCCCAGAGTCAGATACTGTTTCTCTTACCAGATTAAGTGTGACGTGCTTTAAATGGAAGTATAATGAAATAGCATCCCTAAGTGCTTTCTGTAAATCTGGGATTCAAACTCTTTACTGCAAATACATAATGGCTATTCAAAAACTCCCATATAAGTGCTCAAGACAAGTCACAGTGAACCAGTGTCACTTTTGCCATATTTGCAAAATTTTCCTACATTTATGTGTTTTACGCAAGTAATTTTGCTCGTGAAACTTTAGTTGGTTTTGGAAGTTGACACAAGTTAGAAAGTTCAAAGACAACTGAGCACGTACAAAGTTCCTAGTGCAGAGCCCTGGTCCTCTAAGTAACAGCAGTGGCACCTCATTAAATCAACTTCTTTCTCCATTGCTATAGAGCTGTCATTAGAAACTCCTTTCTAATTTTGCTGTCTACAGTGCTTATGTGGTGCTTTCTGTAACTCAGTACTATTCTCCAACTCTCAAGGTGGAGGGAGGATTTCCCAGAGCTGCTCATTAAGTCTTTAATATCTTACCTGCAGATACAGGAAAGCGACAGCGTACTAGGAAATGAGAACACTATGGTCACCAGTTCTATGCAACTTCCCCCATCATCCAAGGTCACTGGAAAACAAAACAGATTTGGGCCTTTGTAAACAATTAATCATGTTTCACAACCTTTTATTTACATTCTAAATTGATATAAAACCACTTTATTTTTATAGCTTTTCATGCACTTTTATTGCCATAAGCTTTTTCTCCTACCCTTTTTTTACTGGTTCCTTAGTTCAGAGTTTTGTTTTCAGGAGATAAATGTAGAACTGAGGAAAGACTGAAAATGTAAGTTCCGTATAAAGTTTGGGTTTGGTCCTGTTTCCTTGACCTGTCAAACTGCCTTGTCTTCTCAATGGATAAACGTTTCTACATCCCACCTCCCCTCTGTCAAACATTTGTGTGCACTATACTGATCTCTGCACAAGATGAATATCTAGCAATGTTACTTTATGAAAATATCCTAGTAGCTAGAAGGTTGTAAACTAAATCATAATCTGGCCTACAATTTTTTGGGGTATTTATTTTTATCTCATTTCAATTACTCTTCCCCACCCGCCATCTCTCCCCCTCCCCCCGTCCCCCCGAATATTGAACATTTTTTTTTTTAAAAGATCACGTTTTGGAATTGAAACATCCCAGGTTTGAATGAGTGGGTTTTTTAAGTGAGAAAAATCCATTTGGCTACATTCCAGTTATATGAAACTAAACCAAAATCTTTACTGACTTAAGAAAAAAAACTTATGCTTTCACTTCCACAGGCATCATAAAAATTACTTTAATTCATTAAAATTAGCATGCAAAGAATAATCCCTTAAGTTCAAACATTGTGACAGAATTAAAAAATTTTGTATTTGTCTATTTAAATGTCCTAAGATATGAATATATTCCATATTTATGAAAAATAGGTACCCTCTCAATTAAAAAAAGGCAACATTTTAATTTTCTGATCTCTCTCCCCCATCCCACTTTTTGGGGAACCATATGGCAATGGAAAATAATGATTATTATTTTTTCTCGCATGTCTTTTAAAAGACTGTTTCTAGCACTGAGTGGATTTTAGTTATTTTACTAGGAATAGGATCAGGTCCAAATTGTTTTTTGCTTCCACAGTGACTGATGTACATAAATATTCATGAGTCAACACCTGGGGTTGACCATCTTCTAAAAACTGTATAACTGTTATTGCAGTTGTATTTCTGGACTGTAACATCTCATTTGAATTCATGAGACCTGTTATAAATTTTAAATATATATGAAGCGATATTAAAGTCTAATGAAGAACAAGAATCCCATCTGCTACCTGCAGTCTAGTAATACCTGCATAGTATAACAGAGGGGAACAGTAATGAAAGCAATGAAGATGGAAACTTGTTTGTTTATTAAAACTTCAGATTTGTTTTGATCATTTCTTCTAATCCCTGTTGATAAAAATCATGTTCCAAAGTGGCTTTTTTCCAGATCTCTGTAGAGATCTTTGTGTTTTAACCCACTAAAAGTTTGGCAGAGCATCTAACTGCCATATTTTTCTTAAAGAAGAAAACTACTTGAAGTCTCCAACAGCGGCTTATTTTATATGCAACTTTGCTCACACATGGGACTCATTTAAAGATTTATGAAGATGCTCTTTTATTTCTGTGGACTGTAGGACAAATTTAGTTTAGGCTGTTCAACTAAGTTTTGTATCATGAGAACTGCAGGGACAAAAATGGTATTAGTTGAACATTTATACTACCTATAAAGATGCAAGATGTTCCTCACAATGCTAAACAACATGTTATTTTCTCATTTGCCAAGAGTTTTCAGAAATTATTTTCCACTAATTTCCATCAAGGGTTATTTCTGAGCTCAGACACAGAGAAAGATTCAGCTTGGGCTGTGAATACTATGTGTTTAGAACATGACAGTATCCTTGATATGACCCTGGTATTCCCTGCCTAGCGATAATAGGCCATCGTAGTAGACTTTTAAAGTGCATAAAAAATGCTCTTTAACATTAGATTTGTGGTGAAGGGAGGAGCAGGCACTTTTTCCCATTTTCCACTGATACCAGCAAGGCTGGTACTTCACAGTGACACCCTGGTCTGGGCCACAGGCATCACTCACAATAACATACAAATGCACCATCCCCAAAAAGCCCTAACCAACCCATTCACAGAATAGCTGTAGTATAATGAGGTGTCACCACTGACTGTAACTTTGCCTAATATGTAAAAAAAGAAAAAATAATAAAATTAATTGACTTTTCGTGAAATCTAGAGAGTAACTGAAGAAGCTTGGCATGCTGTTCAGCTGTGGTTAGAGGTAAGTCCCAGGAAAGCATTAAACCTCTGTGTTTTCATATAGGTAGATACTGTAAGTATGCCATACTTTGCTGAGAATATTTGCATTTGCTACCATACAAATACATGACAGTATCCAGCAGCCTGACACACTCAAAATTATTTTTATTATGCAATGCCAGTGTAATTCCTATACATGCTTCTGGACAGGACCAATGATGATATTTGACCTGCAGGAGCAGCAAAGCTCTAGCTGGAGGAAGGGTCAGGCATCCCTCTCCAATGCTTCAGTCCGATGGGATCATAAACCCAGAACAGACTTCGAACTCTGTACACCAGAAAACCTGTTTAAGCTATTGAAACTCAGCATTTTAGGTCATCAATTCTTGTTATTTTCTTAAGTTTCTAAATATGAGGGACTAAGACTAGAACTTTCCATTCATTAGTAATTGTACTGTCTGTAATAATTCATGCTGCCCATAATAATTCCAACCCTATAATACCGGTCAGAAACTGAAAAAACATGGACAAAATATCAGTATTTTGAAATATATATGGATATATCTAACAGAAAAGGACACACTTTTGGGTTAAACTCTAGTTACTCATCACACCAGATGACAAACAATGTTTTAACCTGAGAGCTTCCTGACATCTCATTTTCCTTTTAGTATTTTCTCAGCTGTCCATGCTCACATGCTTCCAAGTGTAAATTGAAGAATCTGTCATACCACCAGAAAAATAGTTGCTTGACAGTTATTTCCATAGTCACTGAAAGCAAAGGTATTAAAAAATTACAAACAAGACTAGTTTGTAGAAACTCACTGATGCTAACTTTGTGCTGTTCATGTAAAAACTATGCACATTCATAGACAAGTGGTCATAATTATAAATGAAAAGAAACAATCTAGTAAGAATATTTACAGGATAAAAGCAGTCTCAGAGAGCACCAGTGGAACAATGATACAGGGTCCTACTGCTTTTAGGTAACACGCTCAATTGTGTCTTACAAAAGACAGATTTGGACTTAAAGAAAGTCTTATATGCCAAATGCTTAAATCACTTCTGAAGAAAAGCCACACTACCTTAGATTACACTCTTATCTGTGGGCTTTGTGGATTTGGGGGTAAGGGAGGTTTTTGTTTGTGTCTCAACACTAGCACATCCAAACAGCACTCTGAATATTGCCCAATCACATCACTCTAATGCATGATGCAAGACTTCTCATATAGTTACAACTTTAATTCTCTATAGTTCCAAAGCAGGCTTCTAAAGGAAACAAATAAAACCACGAAGATCCCCAAACCAATCAAAATATACATGGGCTTGTTATTTCACGACTTACAAGAACTTGCAAACTTGATTTTTTTTTTAGGTCCTACAGCCACCTAGGGAAGAAGTGTGCAATAAGGTCTCTTTTCTAATAGCCCTTAGGCTATTAAAAAGTAGATAGATGGAAAGCCACTGGCAAAATATTATCTTGGAATGATCCCGTCACAATTTCAGGATTAAGGGGAGTAAATTCTGACCTCAAAGCACAAAAATCTGCACTAAATTTTGTACAATATCTCAGTGGCCCAGCCTGAAGAGAACAGAGACTTTTTCTTTGCACATATCTGAGCTTAAATCCATCTGAAATCTACTATGCATTCACTGTGTGTGAGTGAGCTCTTTAATGAGCTCTGACCAGATCTGTGCAGAGTCATCAGTATGTTCCCTATCAAAGAGCAGGAAAACACAGGGCTGAAGTCTGGCCATTGGGTAGCACATTTTGCATAGGTAGGGTCAAGCATTTTTTTCCATGTTTCCCAAACCAAAGGAAAAAATGTTAATGGGAAAAAAGGACAGATTGATTTCTCCCTTTCTTCCTCCCTCCCTCTGAAGAGGGGAGGATGGAGGCAAGAGATAAAGCTGTATTAACAGTACAGAGAACAACTGAAAAGGTAGGGTAACAAGAAGTTACATGGACAGACATAGATGACATCCATTATGTAGACTGAGGAAAATAAAGTTTTTTTTTTCCAAGTGCAAATTGAAAGCAAAATATCCTAATGAAATTTAAAAAAAAAAAATCTGTTTTCCCTAGATATATCAATCTGTTTTACTAGAGACATTTATAAACTGTCAATATTGTGACCCTTGTGACTGCCTCCATCATGCACTATAATTAAAGAATTTCTGTCTCTGTATTATTGAAAAATATGCAATCAGCTAGAGCATTTCCCTTGGCAGATGCATTTAAATGCTCCAGTGGTGCCACACACTGTCTTCTACAACTGCCTTTCACGCTGCAGCTGCAGGAACAGGAAGAATACGCCTCTCCAGAGGTAGAAAGAAGAGGCAGCAGGAAAGCTGATTTGTTACCATTGCTGTCACTCGCACAGAAGAAACATGTCTGCTTCGCTAACAGAAATCCGAGTGGTTTACAAATGGCAGAACAGGTGCAGTGCACTGATGAAAGTGATGTAGACAGTGATGCTGCAAAAACTCTTCAGGCAGAAACATCGTTGTCGTGTAGTGAACATCTCACACATGCATTGTCACGGCAATGATTTTCGGAACGTTTGGTGGGGCCCTAAGCTAAACTCCTGCTCTTTCTGAAGTATTCCTTGGAGTTTTCATTTCCAGATGGAGAAACAATAGAGCTGAGATCATAATGTCATCTTCAGGATGACATCTTCCACAATGAAACGCCCCCTGTCACTGGAATACAGTGCCAAGCATTGGGTACGAGCCTAGTACATGAGGTGGAAATGAAAACCACAGCCTTCTGCTGCAGAGATGCAAGCCAATAGTTGAGTCATCTCAAGACCTTCACATAAATCCTTATTCACTGCTTTTTACATTAGAAAATGGATATATTGGTAAAAATATGTGCTGCCAGGATCAGGTCATTCAGGTGGCAGGAGGGGAATAAAAATCACAACCATCTAAGTAGGTGTCCAGGGAGAGCTTTCTAATGCACAGTATCCTCCTTATGCGTTCCTGGAAGCACGTCAGACTATAGCAAATCTTAATTCAGATGAATAAAAAGAATAAATAAGTACAAGTTTGAAAACAAAAATCAAGTCTCCCTGAAAGATAAATCAAGACCTTACCTTAGCAAAGAGGTTGGTGAAAGTATGCCTGGCCAAAAATTTATTCGTAGCTTATCTGTGCTAGGCGCGCTGTTTAGCTGCATTATCCAATGCTACGCCATCTTCTGACTCAAGGTCTGCTGTCCTTTAATCTTCAAATACAATGGCAAACTGATTGCCATTGATTTTGCACTTTTCGGTGCCCAGGACAATGGGACTGCTCAGCTACCTCAAAGACCTAATGCATACTTCACGATGAGAAATGAATGGCCAAAGCCACCAAGGAAACTTGTTTTTTCTTTCTTCTTCCCCCACCCCCCCTCCATTTTTTCTTTTTTTCTTTTTTTATTTTTTTAATATATTCCATAGCATTTCTAGCAGCATATGGAATTTTCAATACTATATTCTTAAAGTGCTTGAGATTTTCTTAAAGTAAAAAAGGATGGCATATAGAGACAAAAAAATTCTCGGACACATTTCATCTGGTTAAAATATTCAGGATTCATTCTGAACTGTATTAGTCCACTGTGATTCAAAATGTTAAATGCTTCATCAAACACTATCAGATAGAAGGATTTCAATACCAATCTGTGACTATGGAAGTGAAGTAATTGCACAGTGGGCTTCTACAGCAGCATATAATCTCCTTAACTCTTCAAGAGGAACCTCAGTTTGACACTTGCTTTGCTTCCTGTGGGTAGCCTGTGTGTCTGGGATGCTTTATGTCCCTCTGACTCATTAGAAAAGACAGTATAGCTCACTATAATTTAAGTGGACCCTACTCACTACAACAAGTTTCAAAAAGAAAAGACATTTACAGAGAAAGAAATTAACTTAGCCCCCTCCTTTACTTTTTCTCTGTTCAATGTTAGATATCTGTACATGTATGAAAACACATACACTCCTCGAATCCAATTTCTTCTACCGCCTAAGCCAGGCGTGAAGTTGTAATTCTGTATTTGCAGCATTATTCTTGTCCCCAGAATCAATTGACATTTTACAAAATCAGCGGTTTAGAATTGTTCTGTAGAATAAATCAAGGGGAAAAAAAAGGATCTAATCCCATATGACACTAGATGTTGAGTGTAACAGTAAAAGCCCATGGAAAAATAACTGTGTAAAGGGCTTAGGTTTATAGTAGTAAAATTCCAAGAATCCAAAAATCAATACAGAGAAAAATAATTTTGTGCAAGAGGGAAAAAAAAGTCTGTACCAACAACATGCCCATTCTAGCAAGCATTATTTTATACATAAAGTATACACACACATGCATACATGCACTTCTATAAAATTGTGTTCCAAATATTTTAGAATTATTTTCAATTTCATTTTATAATGAAATACTGATTAAATCCCAGCTGTGGAGAGGAATACGAGGAACTGCTCTACACTTTTAAACTGTGCGGAGCTGCAACTTAAAATGAGATTAAATTTCTTTCAGTCTTTGCTTAGAGAACAGCCCAGGCTGTGCATGCCAAATTAAAAAAACACAGTGTCTTAAAACTAGATTGATATTGATCAAGTATACACTGAAATTTCCTAAAACAATTGTATTTATGTGGGAGGGTGCGTCTTCACTGAGAGACAGGTGTAAGGTTTGCACCTTCATCAACACTTGTCAGGAAATTAGGACAGAATTAACAACTGAAGTCTAGGATCCATAAAGATTGGTCTTACAAAGGTGATATAATGATCTGTGTCTGTCCAGGAGACTGACTGCTCAGTCATCTGAGAGTGGAGCTATGACACTACTACCAACCAGGTGCGGTGTGCATCCCATGTCCTACAGGCAAACTCTTCCCTAACACCAGTCTGTGTTTCTATCCAGGGTAATTCTGAGTGCATTTCATATTATATTACCTCCCATGCACGGGAACAAAGGATACACCTGCTTCTTGTAATGGCTAGATGATACCACTTGAAGAATACTTTATGCCAAAAATAGATAAAACATTGAAATAAAAACCTTTCTATCAGATGTGTTGGCAGGGTAATTAAGAAGACACAGGCAGAGTTGAACAATAACTGAGGCTGCTGCAAAGCAAGGAAGCTTTCTTTAAGGAGACTTCCCATTTGGCAAAGTTTTGCATGTGCTGAGAGAGCAAATGGCAAATTACTAAAAATCTGATTTAAGAAGAAACGTGTACTCATTCCACTGGAAATACTTTCCTCTTTGGCACAATTTTCCTGCAAGCTCAAGAAATGCCAGACAAACATCTTTCTACATCCACATCAATACACAGAGTATAGATAATGTAAAGATAATTGGGATGTAAAACATGTAGTTAATATCTCAGATAGTGGGAAGCTTTCAGGACAGGAAGATTAACATCTGACAGCAAGTAGACTTACGATGACAAGACGGTGCAATAAAATACTCCATTAGAACAGCAACTAACCTCTTGCAAAAGTGATGACATGAATTATAAAATTAAACAGATAGATGAAACGACTGCAAAAGGAAGGATTAAATGCTTCTGAAGCCCTGCTTATACTGAAACACGATTTCTTCGGAAGCTTTGGGTAAATAGCAGAATGACCTCAACTGTTTAAAATAAATGACAGCAGCGGTGTGGACAACAATAAGAGGGGAATAATTAACCTGCTGAAAACACAACAATAAATTAAAAAAAACATTCCAGTCAGCTCATTTAAAACCTGTAAATAGAGGACACAGTCTCGGGAGCATGCTGGAGGTTGTTACAGTTAGTGCTTTACATGAGTGATAGAAATATGATGTCTTCTGCCAAGAGGAGATAAGGATCACATGCCTCTAATAAATGGTGTGTTGAGCCCCAGAGAAAAGGAAAATGAAACCACAATTCACAGAGAGCACTAAAAACTGATGCAGAAACCTGCCATGCACCTGCATCTGCAGATAGACCCATTATCCTTCCAAGAGATACATGCAGAAATATAATGCCTATCAGCACCTTTCGAGGGACAGCTGTAATAAAAAAAGAACAAATTCATGTTCTTTGTTGTCCAATTTGATTTCAAAAGCTCTAGAATGTGATGGGTGAAAGCCACTGCCATTTAAGTCAAAAGAAAACCTCCTAGTGATTTCAGAGCAAGCTTAATTTCACCTAGTGATTTCATAATGATTTCATAATGAATCAGGGAAATTTCTTACCATTGAATTACTCCTAGTCCTAACCCATTAATGATAATTTTCACAATTCCTCTCAGTATTAATTCTGGCCCATATAAGTTTTGTCACCTTCACTGTATTCTCTGAGTCAGGGAGCTTGAAGATTTATTTACAATCAGTGATGATCCAAACTCATCTCAATTAGAAGTAGTTGCAAATTAGTAATAGAACTAGAATGATGTGTCCCAAGTATATTCTGCCAGATGAAATGAACAATGAAATGGAAATCAGAATTGAAATAAAATCCTGCTCAGGTTTTATTGCAATGCACCTGCATTTTTGGTGATTTTTTTTTTTTATAGTTCCGCTGTTTTACCACCAGCCTTGCATTTTCATGGCTGGAAAGCAAATTACTTCTCTTTTGGGATGAGCTCACATTCTTTGCTGATGATATCCAAGATCATTCTTTGCCACACATAGAAGTTGCCAGACTTCATTGGCTTGATCAACACTTAACACTTCTGGTGTACAGTAATACATACAGCATATGTATTACTGTAACTAAAAATCCTGTAAAAGGCAAAAATTAAGCTACTAAGTGAATCCTGCAAGGACAGTGGATCAAGTCATTATGATCATCCACAGACCATCACATACATCCTCTGTCAGCACAGACCACTTGTGCAGCTCTGCTCTTAACCACTGGACTGTGGCACCACATTGTTTCCAACCAGAAAGATGACTGCCTTTTACCAAAACATTGCCAACACAACCTGCAGTACCAGTATAAGAAACCCTAAAAGAAGACTGAAGTTATTGGAGGAAAAACTTCGAAGAATGTCATCACTGCCAGCCCTCATGTAGCCATGGGCTACATCTATAATTCATGGTTTAGGTATTTATAGTGTGAAATTGTAGTATGATTTACAGCATGAAACTGCTGAGATCTATACAAAAAACAAGTTTCCAGGTATTTCTTTTCTTTTTTCTTATTAAACAATGAAGTTACAGAAGCATTAGTAGCATCTTCCAAATGAAATTATGGTTTTAAGGATGGGAATAAAAGATGACTGTACTTACTGTAGTTAATGCATCACCCAGTCAAATTTTACTTTTAAGAGATCAGCTTGAACTCCAGCTGTACTGGGATCAAATTGCGCTTAGGAGAAAATAAAATGGGGGAAAGAGTGAAACAAAGAACATTCAGACGTTTTAAAAAAAAAAACCAAAACAACCAAAATAAACTAAAAAAGAAACTAAATAGAGAGCCTGAAGAAGAGAAAAAAGAAGGGAGAAACAGAATTTCACCAAAAAGCACAATACACTTACTCAACCTGAATTTTGTTATAGCTGATGCAGTCTCCTTTGTGCTTTGCAGTGAGCCCCGTAAAAATGAGGAGAGTGGGTTTGAACTAGTTGGTGTTTTAGTATTAATCCTCCCTAGCACATAGATGGGAAAAACCTGACTTTGAAATGAACTAACCTTTGGAGGAAAGAGGGGGGGGAAAGAAAAAAAAAGGAAAAAATTAGAGAGCGGGAGAATAATCACTACAGAGCATAAAAACAAGATTTAAAGGCTTCAGAAAGGTTTACAAAGTAATTCACAAAACCTAAGTTACCACCGTAGCAATTGCATCTGATCCCAAGAGTCTCAAGAATGACTTTAAGAATTGTGAGGATCACAATAAGGCAGGTATTCTTGCTTTCATAAAATGCTGACATCTGAAGCTAAAATGTCCAGTTCAAATCAGTGGTATCAATGCCCATTATCTCACTGCTTGTGAGAAGGCAAAAGGAAGATATTAACTGAGACTCCAATATGTTCAACTTCAAAATTTTGGTAAGTTCTCTCAGCTATTCTATATTTTCAAAATGGACTGGCCTTCACATGTATCTGGACATGGACAGCAACACTTCACAGAAAAGCAAGTGATACATTAAAAAAAAACCCTTACAATTCAAACTTAGAGTTTTTAAAAGTTTGCTGTGATCACTTTGGACCACAGAGATGCTCCTGATGTTATTCATATCACAGCAGAACTCAAAGTCTACAGGTAGGTTGTAAATATCAATTACTGAGTTTTTTTGTTTGCAAGTTACACTAAAACCACATGGATTTTCAAACATAAATCACTATAAACCCAAAATCTCATATTCAAAATGATCAATTGTTCACTGTTTTCCAACCAATTACCTGTTTTCTCAAATATCTGTTTTTCCTGCTGTTTCTTCTACTGCTTTGTGATTTTAGGTATAGCTTTATTCACAGTCAACGTAGTTAAAATTACTCATGCCACATTCTAGATAGATCAAATAACGTATGTTAAAAGAATTTAGTCATCTAATTCTATAATGGAAGTGATCTCACATGGTGCAGATGACAGTGACATTAAATAACAATGTCCAGAGACTGCGAACAGTGTGATGACAGATATTTTTTCATATAAATCACAAAGAAACACGATCACAACAACTTATGAGTATCCGTAAGAAAGAGATTAAATGAGTCCTAGGGAGACACACCACATTTGCAAGCTCATGCTGCAGACAAGCTTACCTCCAGTGACTATCAACGGAAACGTTGCTCTTGGCTTAACCTTAACCTGCACACCGTGTTCATCTTTCTGCTCAGCCTCACGCTAGACACAAACCCACAACACACGAATTAGCTCACACAACAGACGCTGAGATCAGAATACCAACAGCATACCGAGGCTTACAGCACAAATACTGCCACCTTTGTAGTGTCTGGGATTTACCTGTTCCCAAGCATTTGCACAAACATGTTCCAGTTAAGATACCTTGGGATTCATGAAGGAAGATGACTGTCTTTGGAGGTGGCGAAGAGCTGTTTCCTGAACTACATGTCTGCTGTCACAGATGGTGTCAGTACGCTGGCCCTGCTTGGGGTAGAGACAGCAGTGGTTTGGGCACCCAGCGGCACTGGCATGGGCTGCAGGCACCACACGGCCGGGCCTGGGGAAGCAGAGCAGAGAGCACGCCCTTCCCGCCTCGCCAAGCACATGGGTCCCCTCACTGGCTCCCCTCACTGCAGCCTCTGACAGGCTTAGCAGGTGATAATTTGTCAGACATGGCTGCTCATTTCCAGCATTAGAGGCCCTCCATGGCTGGGTGAGGAATGCAGTGCAATCACATAGTCCTTTGGACATACCCATTTTCACTGTATTTTGCTCTCTGAACAGCTGCCCACTGTCTGCTGAGGCATTTCACACTCTCTTATGTTTTAACAGCTCTGGTCCACTGTCAATGTGCCACTCCCAAAGCAGGTATAAAATGAGGAGTGAGGTTCATAGCTGTTGGCATCTTAGATCTCAGGACATCTGATACATTCTTCCCACAGACAGACTTTCCATGCTCTAGCTATGCCAAGTTCTTTAAGCTTAAGAGCCAGGCTAAAAAGAGAAAAGAAAATTATCTTTTTTCCAGGTATAACTTGGTTTGCAGCATACGATCAAATAGTCTCTCTCTTCCTGAACAGCCTTATACTCATAAAGTGGGTGTTTGTTTAGCTGCTCTGATGGAAGCCACTCTGCATAGCCCTTGCAAAACAACTTGTGTGGGCCCAGCCCCACCCTGCAAGATGCTGGAGGAGATGCTGGAGCTGGCGAAGGTCAGCACGTGGCAGACTGTGGAAACAGCCAAGCCTGGACAGAAGCAACTACTGCCTTCCTCCTGTCAGGCCACGAACCTCTCTCTGCTTACCCCAGTCTCCCAGTCCCTAATGGCAGCATAAATGTGGACAGAAGTGAGCAGGAAGGTATTATATATCCATGGACAAAAAAATAACACCCCACGTACCAGTCTGTTTAGGAGAGAATGAGGAAACGACACAAGATCGATGTTCTACAAAGCTCTGTATGAACTATTAATGTCCTGTTTCCCCCCCACCCTCCAGCCCCGAAACCTATTTTCAGCAATAGACAGTTCAGATATGTTTCCAATTGTAGTGTTTACCGCGTGACATGCAGAACTAAAGGGGGAGATGGATTGCAATAATATAACAAACAGTTAACAGAAATGAATATACGCATTACAGTTTTGTAGCTCCCCTGTGAATTGAATGGATTCCTGTAAGCCTTTGTTTAAAAACAAGTAGCGTGATTAGAGTGCAAAACAACAGAACCCCTAGATGATTTCAACATACATCTGAAATACTAACATTAGCCAAAACAACTTCCTTTTCCCAACTGTTTTTCCTTAGTGAGCAGATTTAGATCAGGTGGATTACCTGGTTTAGCAGAGATGTTACTTCAGGATGTTGTCAGCAAGAAAAGCAGAAAATGGACAGGATATTATTACATAAAAGAAGTGCTGAGACTATAATGCCCACTCATTGTAATGGGCATATTAGTGCAGAAACTTTACCCACTTTGGATAGCAATCAGAATGAACCTGCTAATTACTTGTACATATGAGCGTCATGTTGGCTTTTGCTACTGGTTTTATTCAGCTACACATAAACCACATATGAAGACACTGCTAGAAGAAAACAGAAAAGGAGGAGGTTAAAGTATCAGAGTTTGTAAATACTATTTTTTCTGTTATAACTCACACTAGCATCACACAAATTTTGCATACATATGTGAGAAATATATATCAGAGATGTCAAAAGGGGAGAGAGACAAAAAAACACCAAAGAATCATTTAATACATTGAAAAGGAGAAAAAAGAAACAAAAAGTTCAAGAAATAATAAGTTTAATTTCACTATATTATGCCAATTATGTCAGTTTTCTTCCCTTCACATGTAAGCCTTCACAAGGAATCATTCATAGCTGTAAAAGTCTTTGCCGAATACTCCTATCTTTGTATCAAGGAGAATTCCTAAAACATAGCATCCCTGCCTCAATTTCACACATTTCCTGTATCATCAGATGAAAAGAACAAAGCATTAAAAAAGTGTGAATCCTACCATGACAGGAAGGAATCACAGGACTTCTACCACTGCAATTATTATGGCTGCAACAGTTGCTGCTGTCTGCTTACATTTTCAATAGAAAAGGACAATAAAAAAGGGAGTTTTATGTGGCTTAGGTACAGTTTCTATTTGAGATTTAGGCATGAGGCTTTTCAGTTTTTTCTCATCTATTTAGAAATTGTATGTCCTAAAGAATAACAGTTTTTGTTGGAATACAATGCAGGCCAAGACTGTTTCCAAAGAGCCACAATACCATACTGAGAGCAAAGCCATACTGAAACAGTAACATTAAATACATCTTACTGCAAACACAGGAAATATTTTTGGATTTTATTATCTATACCTGTGAGGATTTGTACCAGAAAACTACAAAAAATTGCTTATATATCTCAGCACTAGAATAGAGTTAGTTTATGAAATGTGTTCAGTAACCATGGGTACTAAACAATATCATAAGGACTTCACATAGGAACTATAAATAGATTTGGAAACAAAGTAGGAACTTAATTGCAGTATCCAGGGGTTGGGAAGCACAGTTTTCTTTGTAATATCATTTATTTCTGTGTGTTCTAACAAGAATTTTAAAGGTATTTATGGCAATATCATCATCTCTTTTTTTTGTGTATTTTTTTTTTTAGCCTATGTCCCCATCTCTTGTGACTCAATCAAGCTGAGCCTGGGCGCTAATTAACAGGGGAGTAATCATAAACTCTCACTCAATTCATTTAAATTCTAGAGGAAAGAATGCAGAATAATGTGTACTAGCCAACATCAAGAAAAATTAACCATATGCAAGATGCACAGAGTATTA
The DNA here is from genome assembly GCA_013400835.1 of Zapornia atra. Lineage (NCBI taxonomy): Eukaryota > Metazoa > Chordata > Aves > Gruiformes > Rallidae > Zapornia > Zapornia atra. The sequence continues at coordinate 6,535 of VZTU01003572.1, read as the reverse complement.
GGCAAGCTAAAACACAATTGTGTTTCTTCAATGGTATAATATTGTAGACAGTTCCTGACCTGAACTATGGAGGACTCAATATGCATCTAGGTAACTCAGTTAATCAAATAATTTAAGTCATGGTCTAAACTGCTTCAAAACAAAGCTAACAATTAATCAGGTCCAGTACTGCAGCTTAGAAATCCATGATAATATGGAGAACTCTGCTTCAACAGAATAAGAGGTGCTATAATTATAACTTCTATTCATATTTTAGCATCTTCCTTCATCACCCACATCTCTCCTTTTCAGTGTCTGTGTTTTGAGAAGGGGGGGGAGGGGAAAAGAAGCCTGGAGAATTTTGGGGAGATTTTTCTAGTGAAACAGAAAAAAAGCAGCAGCTTGTTTCACGATTATTCAGACACCTCAGAATGAAAATGCTCCGGCCTCACAAGCTGAATTTTTTTTCAACTTTGTGAACATTTTTGATGAGCTGCTTACATTTGAGTGACTTATTCATGTTCCTATTCAGCCTTCTTTCTCTGCAGTATTAGCAAAAGCTCTACGTGTATTTATTTCCCATAAACGAACTCCCATCCAATCACTGGTATCTCGAACTTAAAATTAAGAAATGCTTCAAATCTGACCCAGCCAGCCTAATAGGGGCTGTGGTATAATATTCAAACTCTGCTGAGAATCAAAGTAATAATGCAGCGGTACTTCCACCACAAGCCACATTTCAAGTTAGCCTAATCCATCATCTGTTAATCAAATCACTCTGGGCTCCAAGGCTGTGGCTAGGCTGGGTGAAATAATTGGCAGCATCGCCTACAGTGAAGACAAAGCCTGGGAGCACACCAAGCCAAATCCAAGCAAATGCTCCAGCAGTTTCTCTCTGTCAAACTAATTCAAGGGTGCTCAGTTTTTAATGGGAAAGTCTTAATGACTTTAACACAAATGGCTCTTTTTCTAAAGGCTGACTAGCATATGGATTTATACTTATATAGCTGGAGCTAATTACAGGTTTTTTCATGTTTTTTGGCTACCCTTATCATTAAAGTGGAAAAATATGTACAATGCAACATTAAGGCAAATAAATGTTTTTCACATCCTACCAAGAAGTCTCAGTTATTAGATTCCTCCTTTTGAAATAAGAGTCACCAGTGATCTTTGCCAGCACTGGCTGGCCACCATCAGCAGCTTAGCTAATAGCTAAGCATTTTAATTGTCCAAAGAACATATTCATTACTTACCTATAAGCATTTAAAGAGTTCAAGCAGTTGATGGTTTACTTGCACTCTACACACTAAGACACAGACTGGAGGCAGACTCCAGGAAGTTTAGGGGACCAAAGATACATTCTGGGGCTCTTCAACCTCAGCACATCAGCACCCAGCCCTGATTCCCCACCAAACTGCCAAAAGAAATACACCCCTCCTGGGCAGGCTTTTGCTGAGGGAGAGTGATGCTTTGCAAGGAGACACACAGCAGGAGCTCTGAGATGGAGGATCAAGCCATCCCACTCTGGAACTGACCAGATCATTCCCCTGCAGTCTTAGTGCTTTCCCATATTTGCTTGGGACTGCATTTTGGATCATTAGTCAGAAATTATCCTTTTCATACATGCATATCTTTGTGAACATAAACACTCACCCCTCACCCCCACCTCCAAAAGAAAACACAAGTCCAAACTAACTTATGGGAACAAAAGTTTTAAAACAGAACTTACCTTTTTCTTAATTTATTCCAAAGTTGCACTTCACTTTCATCAGTAGACATCCTCACAGTCAAGCTTGACACTTAAGCTCTAATTAAGTTTCAGAAGTGTGCTTACTTGCATACCTTTCAGCTGAAATGTGTCCGTTTAGGTAGGAATTTAGTTACATTAGAAAAAATTAAAAATACTACCCTGTTTTGTTTTTTCAGTATTCCCTAGAGAAAGAAATCCATGCCAATTATCCCACAAGATAGTGCTTTGTCCCATGAGGGTTAGAATCTTAATGCAACTGTAAATTAGGCTCTTTGCAGAAGGCAAGGAAGCTTCATTAATTAGTATCATTTGCAGATGTGGCCACCCACCAAAAATGGTTGGCTGCCAAGCATTTTGCTTCTTGTAAGTCAAAAACCTATCACAAAGCACAAAGGTGACCAAATGTTTGGCAACTTATAAACAGAAGTAGACCAGGATATAATTTGGATACATAATGTGCCTGTCAAGGTAAAGGACACATACATGTACCTATGCAATGATAAGTGTGTACACACCCGTGAGAAGGATAAGATGCATTTGACCAACTTGTGTTGGTAATTCTCTTTTCAGGCATGAATTCTGAGAATTACCAGCTTTCATAAACACTGAAAGAAGTTGAGAGTAGAAATTATATGTCTTCAGCTCAGGCTATTTTCTTTTCTTCAGAAACTACACTGAAATCTTTTCAAAAGTTTTACCCTGGCTGAAGTAAATCCTAGATGTTTTATTACTTCATCCAAACATGAAGAAATGAAAAAGAGAAATGACAATTACATAAAGAATATGTGATGATTCACATATGAGACCTGTAATCGGTGAACATGAGAAATAGGGCACCATTATAATCACTTATATTGAAGGAATTCTAGTTCATGGAAGAAAATGTATAGATAGAATAAGAGAATTTTAAAAGAAATATTTAAAATAAATACGCACTAGTTAAAGCAGAAGAATGTAAATTCTTAAACACTTATGAGTCTGTATTACTAATAATACCCAAACACTCCAGTTATTTCTCTAGCATGAATGCACTTGGGTTTTGCAATAAACCAAGACTGCTCCCAACTTAAAATTTGCTCAATATCTTTGAAGGCTTAAAAAAGATTCTGAAAATGCTGTTGAAGTCCCTTATGGAGTATGTATCTTAACATGGCCTTCAAGCCAGCCAGCTATTGAAGAAACTGAAACCTCCTTCTCCAACAGCAACAAATATTCATCATTGGAGTCCTGCAAATGAGTATGGAAGTTAATAGAGAACAAAGGCCTTAGCGATTAGAGATAAAGAGAAAGCTTAATTTGCATCATAATGCGAGTTCCTTTCTTGGATCATCATTATCTAATGGAAAGGGCATGCAAAAGTAAATGGTTTAAGGCTAATATATGGGCCAAATTGCTCTCTGTCAGTTTCAGTGGGACATTTAAAGAAATTCACAAAACAATACAATTCATCACACACTGGCTTGTTTTTCCTTGTCTGAGGTTAGCCTGACGTGCATCTGCCATCAGCATCTCCCACAGACTTATGCGCCGGGGTAGTCTTCCTATGAAATTCAGTTTTGGAAAAAAACCCAACCAAAAAAAAAAAACCCAAAACATCCATCCAGCCACCATGTTTACCCCCTCCTGTTAGGCTACAGATATGCTTTCTTTTAATGTCAGTGTTAACCTTACAGCACACGCGATCTTTTATGAAAGACACTAAGCACACTGGTTTTCTACCTCCATATTCCCATCAGAAGACCTGATTTCTTCTTTCCAGACAAAACCAGTAGCCTGCAATTTTAGATTTTATGGGAAATAAGCTAATCAGGGTGTTGGCTTGTTTGGCTTTTTTATTAAACACACTTTTGAATTCAGATTTAAGGCTTCAATATTTTGAAGTAACTGATTTTCATTTTGTATATAAGAAAAAACACCAAACCTGTATGTGTTTTATTAAAAGCTACTTTAAAATTGTCTTTATTTTTCATATTTTTTCTCTCCTTCCATCACCCTGAAGTTGCTCAAAGGTTTTAGAGTTTTCTATGTGAAGGGCAGGAGACAGAACAGAGAATATACCATATACTATGGGTTTTACCACTGACAGCCTCTTTGATTTGGCAGGCTACATGGAACCTACATGCCTCAGAACACCATTTAAGTAACCAGAACACTTCATAACTGGAGATTTTAAGGTTAACTTCAAAGTTTAAATTACTATGAAATCTGTATGTTGTTTAAAAGGAAATACATAGCATACAGACAGCCACGTAAACACAGCTTCCGACACTGTATCATGAAAATCTCTATTTCACTGAACTCAGCTAACGTGAAACTGCAAAATGGTCTTTCTAGGCAAAAAGCTCTTTCTTGGACAGGTTTTCGAGTAGTTTCATACAAAACAGTAAGCTGTGCAGGAACTGTAAGTTTTCTATTAAAATTGAAATGCAGAGAGAATTTTCTCATGCACATTATCATCCTCAGGGTCTGTTTCATCTTTTCTAAGGGACAAGCACAAATTCCACCATCAATTCCTGCTACAAGGATGAATAACTTGAAGTCTGAAGTTGCCTACTGTTACTGTGGTTACCAACATTTCCTACCCACTGAATCGTGTTCTTGTCTGAATATTTCAAGCTGGTAATTGTGTTTTCTCTCCTCTCTGCTGTTACACAAGCACAAAAGTATTTCTACCTTTGGAAGAGCCTTGACTTCCATCTTCTGGCCAGTCTCCCACACCACCTGCTATTCATTTCAGGTCCTTTCCTTTACTCCACCCTACTCCATGATACCAAACCCTAAAAAAAAAATTGGTTCTTTCAGTGGAAGGAAATGAGTACGCAAGCAGAGGGAACATGGAGCATCTTACAGCCATACATCCCCAAAGGGATGCACTGCAGGAACCACGGAACTGACCAGTCTGATAAACTCGACAGGTACAGATTAACCCCACAAAACATACTTTGTAGAGCTAGCAATTTAGAGAGGCACCAGACTTTCTAAACACAGAAAATCAACTCTGGAAGAGGCACAGGTTTTCTTACTGCTTCTAGAAAGCTGCTTGGTGAACAGCATCATCAGGAGCAGGGCAGCACTGCTTCTCTGCACTGTTTTGATAATAAAACAAACCACTGTTCTACAGAATTGAAATTAGCAGCTTTAATCCAGTGTAAATGTCTCGTTGGACCAGACTACAAAGAACTTATTGATGCAAGCCCACATAAAGTCATTCTTATGCTACGTTACTACCTAGATTATGCTGAGACTATTAGAGCAAGATTTTGATAATATCAAATAGCATCTTTGATATCATATATGCTTTGCCATTGCTCACTTTTTTAAAGTGTGCTGTCAACCCCACTAGGAAATACACAAGCATGTATCTAATATAAAAGTGCAACAACACTCTGAAATAACATTTGAACACAGGTTCCTTGCCTGAATTTCCCTTCTTATTGTTTCTCCAGGGTATATATACACTTTCTGAAGCATTTTCTTTCGTTCTTTTTAAATTAGCAACAATTGTACTGAGCTTTTTAAGTGAAACAAACCTTTGAATCCTGACAGAAGTTTATTAAACCCATCTTATACTTTTTAAAGTTTAAAATAACTGCCCTTGGGGTGGGGGAAGGCAAGAATAGCTGAAGAATCAATGAGTGACCTAAGGCATTAATCGAACTCAGACTGGGGGGAGGGTGGGCTATAAAGACTCTCAGAAGAGTTACTAAACATTAATTTTCAAGTTCTAATGTAAGAATGAAGTTAAGAAAATAGCCTTAAAATTTTCTAATATTCATATCCTCAGGCAACTGGCAAATTGGGAAACTAATTTACTAGGTACACATTTTAAACTTTCTAAGATGTTTTAAAGAAAAAAATGTTGATCCTTTTGCATGTTTTCTAGGAAAACTTTCAAATCTTGGAATGGACTCGCCTGAAAATTACTTTTCACGGACTGTCTATGATTGTACTTCTGTTATAAGGCTATGTCAAGTTCAAATAAGGAGAGTGTCATGGAAGAAAAAAAGGGATACAAAATACACTTGAAAGCTTGAATCAGTTTATCAATTAATTAAGCCATCACAACTGTGCAAATAGTTCAGGTTTTTTCACAGAGACACAAAATTTAGAGAATAAAACTCATGTAAAACAAGCAGATAAAAATACTTTATGTAATGTGTAATGATTTTTTATTTTTCCTTTTAAATAAAAAAAGGTCTTAAACTTGTTTTAAACTCTTCAGATTTTTTTTGTTTAAATTAATTAAAATGGAAATTGCTTGACCTTAGGTTTTATATAATTTGGCAGGGCTGAAATAATTTTAAGTCTTCATGCAAAAACCTATGTAGATTAACTGTAGTATCATAAGCAGTCATCAGCAAAGTGTATAAGCAGTGCTCAAGAGTTGGCAACAGGGACAACAAAAACAAGAAATCCCAATTGTTTTGGAGCTTCATAAGGAATTATTTTCACCATAAAATTAGAGATGACTAAAACCAGAAGTAAATTGGGGAATTGCTCAGATACTCTGCTTCCAGGACAGCTGTTAGAATACAGAATAAACCTAGGTGATAAACTCCCAGGAAATTTTGATTTTATGAGTTAGGGCCTTCAGGGTTCATGCTATATATAAATTAATGAAGCCTATGTATTGAGATAGAAGATTTGCCTCTTTTTGCCCTCTGTTGACTGACAACACAGACAGTTTTCATCAAGAACAAGCCATTGAGAAATGAGCGCATGAACGTTTTTAAGCACGGATCGGAAAACATCCAGGAGCTTCAGGGCCCTGCCTAATACCCAGAATATCACAGTGCCATTCTTAAG
>VZTU01003571.1:0-87909 GCA_013400835.1 Zapornia atra | reverse complement strand
TAAGGAAAAAAAAAACCTTTTTCTAAACATGGGTCAATGCTTTATACTTTTGTCTGACTTACCATTTTACTGTAATGTAGTATGAATCACTAACAAATGGTGTTGTATACCCTTAAAAAGTAAAATGAAAATTTCTTCTCCTGGGTTGACTTTATTCTGCAGGACTTGCCATCGACAACACAACCAAAAGGACGACAGGTGAATAGATATCCTCCATGGGAATTTTTGTAAACGTAGCTGTTAGTGAACATCCCTGCTTATCTTTTCCCCCCTCATGTACTGTATGTGCTGGACTAAAATATTTAAGCTTGGACAATTTGTTCCTTTTTTTCATTTTTTCTTTTTAACTCATTTGTTTGTGGCTAATTCAAAGCAGCATTTTTTTTCATGTGTCCATATGTGTGAGAATTGCACAGACATTGTAAATTTAACTGTAGATATTGTTTTAGTTCAGAATGTATTAATAGATTTAACTGTTGTGCAGTGACCGGTGTGGGTTTTTGTCTTAGAGGAAAGCTCAAACTTAGAGACTAGTAGGGCAAGTGTCTAATACTCAAAAACGTTGTACTGGCAAAGATTCTAAAGCTTGAGGTGGTCTATAACTAACAATTAGCATGAACAATTCTTCAAAGATAAGCATTAAGGACCAGTTCTATTAAGGGTTCATAAATCTCAGGACCTCTTAAATTTTCAGTCCTAAGACCCGGATTCAGGAACCTCCCTTAATCCCTTAACTTTGTTATCTTGACCTGATGGTAGTACATGTCATCATGGACCAAAGAAACATCTTCTGTCGCCAGGGAATTCCAATAAAGCCCTTAAGGGCTCTGCAGAGGATTCCCTGTAATTCCCTTCACAACTTTACGAATTACTGGTTTTATGGCAGCCTCCAAAACAGCACATACCATGAATTGAATTGTGATTCATCTCCACTAACAGTTCCATTTATATATAGTCCTTTCAGAATCTGCCTCTGAATCTTTAGCTGTGGATTCAACCACTTTCTCTACCAAGGGTTTGAATAACAACTCTTGCAATTCCATTGAACAGAGTCAGTGAACTCCATGATCTGTTTTCTTTCAAAATCTTTTTATACCACTCTCTGGTTAAGTTGGCTGGAATATCTGTTACACGAACGCATTGCTCTCACTTAATTTCCCATTTTTAAAGCTTACAGCTGTCTGGATCTTTCAAATGGTTATTGTCTTCTGAAGTTTCCAGCTGTCTGAATGGAGTCCTGGAAAGGCTCCGTGAAAGACCTTCCAAGCTGTTGTGTTAGGTTTTCATTTGCCTGTCATAAGGTGTTTTTCCCATGAGAAGAGACTTTGTTCAAGGCAATATCAGAATAATGGTGTTCCTTGTACTCGTGCCATTACTAGTTACCTGTTTTTGTTCAAGAGTCTTCTCCCATTGAGACAGCATATTTTTCTGGTAGCTTGTCATCCTTGAAGACAGTAAGGGCTTGGATCATAGATACATTACTGCAAGGAAGTCTGTAATTTTCCATGAACAGCCAATATGTGGTGGATAATAGCGCAACTTGGGCAAGAAATGTTCTATATAATAACAAAACTAGTCCCATTTCTAGACCTATATTGGATATGGTTATAGGGAAATAAGGGATTGGTTCACTTCAGAGGAAGCCAGTTACTAAATAAAAGTCATTGGTTTCAAAATATCCTACTTTTCAGGTTCTTAAAAGAAGTTGAGTTGCTTGTAAAAACTCATGCGCTCAGTGCACAGCAGCACAAGGGTCAAATTAAGTAAATTAAAAGTTGAGCTCTATATTGGTAGTCTTATCTGATACTCTCACTGTAAACATAAAAATGCATGAGGAACAAGACAGTAGCAAAATAGCTTAAAATGGCTAATCTGCTGGTTGCAGATTGCTTTGCCGTAGAAATAAACTTTTTAAAATGCTATGAATAGCACTAACACTGCTTTTTAAATCTAGTCCATTTTGAGTAAGAAAGTCAGCAGTACATTATACATGACTGTCTGAGATGCTATAGACTGACATTTCAAGTTCATAAGCTGTAGAAATTACCCATACTGGACATTTCATTCCCATTTTAAGATACTTGGATGCGTCAGTGCTGTGATTAGCAACCAAAATGGAGATCAGCTTCATTTCTATTTTCTAGGGTTGAAATCTCACTAACCGACAAAGCAGGATTGGTATATCATTTTAAATTGTACAGGCAGAACCTGATTTTTTTCTGTTAATGTTCCGTTGAGAATAATTTACTCAAATCTTTAGTCTTTAATGGATTTTCACTGAAAAGCCCATGCAGAAAATTCCCAGATTCCTCCCAAGTAACTAAATGTGATAGGTGTCTTCCTATTTACCCAAAAAAAGCTACAAAGGTTGCAGTCTAACTACGAAAGATCAGTAATGTTACTTAAGTCCTTTACGCTACCTATAAAATTTCCTGTCATGCAAAGTTTTAGAATGTCTTGTGGGGTTTCAGTTGGAAAGTGCAGTACAGTTCAAGGTGTAAGCTGCTGTCATTTAGTCTCTAATGATTTGTGGTCATTCATACTGATTTGAGGGACTCTTTTTTTTTTTTTTTTCTTTTTTATTACGTGTGTTAATTTTTGCTGTTAGGGTTTTACAGCATGTAGAAGACCTGAGCTTTCCACATAACATCGTATGTCTCCATTGTTTGCTGGGGTTTTTTTGTGTTTCTTTTTCAACTATCACATATGCTTTTGCCATTCTGTTTCTTCCTTTGCTTGTTGCAAGTAGTACGTGTAGCCACATGCACAGTTCAAATGTTCACCTGTTACTCTTAATGCTCTGCCAGTAATAATATCGCAGTGTCTTTTATAAACTCTTTTTTTATAGATATATGTAAGAGCACAATTTGAATATGATCCAGCAAAGGATGACCTCATTCCTTGCAAAGAAGCCGGCATCAGATTCCGAGTCGGTGATATTATCCAAATCATTAGCAAAGATGATCACAACTGGTGGCAGGGTAAACTTGAGAACTCCAAAAATGGTACTGCAGGTCTTATTCCTTCTCCTGAACTTCAAGAATGGTATGACTTAAGTTTTCTATAAAAATTAATTTAGCTTTGCTTTAATTTCTGCCTTGTATGTTTTTGAATGTTGTCTAGGTAGGGGCTTTTTGGTTGGGTTTTTTTTTTGGTTGGTTGGTTTGTTTTGTTGGGTTTGTTTGGTTTTTTTTAAAAGTATCTATTGCCTCACTTGTGTAGCATTGATTTTTTTCTCATATATGCAAAGCAGTAAGGATTGTATGCTATATCATATGTGTAGTCACATTAAAAATATAAATGCCTGTCTCAGTAAATATTACAGAATCACAGAACATTAGGAGTTGGAAGGGACCTTGGAAGATCATCTAATCCAACCCCCCTGCCAAAGCAGGATCACCTAGACTAAATCACACAAGAACACATCCAGGAGGGTTTTGAATCTCTCCAGAGAAGGAGATTACACAGCCTCTCTGGGCAGCCTGTGCCAGTGCTCCGTCATCCTCACAGTGAAATAGTTCCTCCTTATTTTCACATGGAACTTCCTATGCTCCAGCTTGCACCCATTCCCCTTGTGCTATCACTGGGCATCACTGAGAAGAGCCTGGCTCCATCCTCCTGACTCTCACCATTTACATATTTATAAACATTAATAAGGTCACCCCTCAGTCTCCTCCAAGCTAAAGAGGCCCAGCTCCCTCAGCCTGTCCTCATAAGGAAGGTGTTCCACTCAATTATCTTGGTGGCCCTGTGCTGGACTCTTTCAAGTTCTGTGTCCTTCTTGAACTGAGGGGCCCAGAACTGGACACAATATTCCAGGTGCAGTCTCACCAGGGCAGAGTAGAGGGGGAGAAGGACCTCTCTTGACCTACTAACCACACCTCTTCTAATACACCCAGGATGCCATCGGCCTTCTTAACCACAAGGGCACATTGCTGGCTCATGGTCATCCTGCTGCCCACCAGAACCCCCAGGCCCCTCTCGCCTATGCTGCTCCCCAACAGGCCAGTCCCCAGCCTATACTGGTACCTGGGGCTGTTCTTCCACAGGTGCAAGATCCTACACTTGCCCTTGTTAAATCTCATTAAACTTCTCCCCACCCAGCTCTGCAGCCTGCCTAAGGCTTGCTGGATGGCAGCACAGCCCTCTGGTGTGTCAGCCACCCCTCCCAGTTCTGTGTCATCAGCAAACTTGCTGACTGTACACTCTGTTCCCTCATCCAGGTCATCAGTGAATATATTGAATAGTGCAGGTCCCAGTGCCGACCCCTGAGGGACTCCACTAGACACAGGCCTCCAGCTGCACTCTGTCCCACTGACCAAAACTCTCTGGCTTCTTCCCTTCAACCAGCTCTCACTCCACCTCATTACTCAGCCTTCCAGACCATACTGTTTGTGCTTTCTGATATTGCTTTGGGAAATGACGATTGAAGGCTACATATACACTTTTTATGAAAGAGTGTCAAATTAACTTCTCTTTTAGGTTCTAACCACTATTTTCTTTAGTACTGCTTACATGGAAGTGCTGCAGGAATAAAGTGTTAGCCAGACATCAAGCACAAAAAAAGCCAGACATCAAGTCTCTCTCATTGAGAGACTTCAGTGCTTTTCCTTTCCTTTTTCATGTGAAAGCAAATGGAAACATTTTAAGCACAAACTCTGGCAAGTGAGTCCTGGGCCATGAATGTTATGGCCATAACTCAAGAGAGTTTTTCAATGTGGATAATCTAGCCCAAAATCTTTAATACAAGTTTTGCCTCATGAAAGAATTAGTGTGCAGTAAAGGGTTTAACAGCACCTCTGCCACCTAAAGGAAATTTTTCCTAGAAGGGAAAGAGGTAGACAGAGATTTTATCCCATCTCAAGAGCTCCCTTGTAAGTTCTGACGTAAGGGAGATGCTGACAACATTGCAGCAGACCAGCTTCAAAACAGTTACGCCACACAGCACAATACAACTTGCTCTGAAGTAATTTATACAATAGTGGTCATTTCAGAGGTTTTGAGAAGTTTTACTGTAGTCTTGTACTATTAAAAAGTCTTAATTTTCTAATTGATTCTGCATGGCTTTTTAAAACTACACTGATTCCAACAACTTTTTTTTGCTTTCTCCTCCATATGCCAGGCGAGTTGCTTGCATCGCCATGGAGAAGACCAAACAGGAGCAACAGGCCAGCTGTACTTGGTTTGGAAAGAAAAAAAAGCAGTACAAAGACAAATATTTGGCAAAGCACAATGCAGGTATGGAAAAAAGGAAAAAAAAAAAAGCAAGTATCTTTAACAGGTTACGTTTTTTACAATCTACACCTTGTCATTTGGTGTTGAGCTGGCACTGTTATATAAACCTTAAGAAAATAAAAAATTCTCATTATGCCAACATTACTCTGCTGCTTCTTTGGGATTCAAACATACAGCTTAATCAGGGAGAGGCCAGCTGCAACAAAAGAAATGCATTGTCATGTGTTCAAATGTAGTGTTACATTGGTTTGGGTTTTGTATTTAAAGGAGCGCTAGAAATACTGTACTCTATAGAAGGCTTTTCAGTAGCATCCTTGTTACTTTGTGTTTATAGTTATACATCACATATGTGAAAACGTCATTAAAAGGCATTTTTCTTGAAGCATTGCAGCTGGAAGTGGACTAAGAGCCCCTGTGTAGTCAGTGAGTTGTTTCTGGTTACCAAATCGTACAAACTGTGGAAGTTTATCCTCTTTGCAGTGATTTCTGCCTGAACCCAAAGTTTTGGGTTTCCATTTAGATTGTTGAAAAGTTGAATTGTTTTAGAAAATTATGAAAGGAGAAGCCTGTAGAGTAAGAGGTTCTTGCTGAGCAAAATTCATTAGTTCTAGCAGTAAAGGAAGAACACTTCATTCATGAGGAGAATTTTGTTCTTTTTTAATACAGAATACTCAATGTGTTGAAACAGTTTCTATTGCTTTTGCATCCGTATCACATCCTGTGATGATAAATACATTGTGGTCTCTTGTGGGACTTGCAGAAATGTTTGTTAGAATTAAAAGATATATCTGTCCAAATAGTGTAATGGAAATATTTGATATATTGCATTAATTTTGGGGGATTTTTCAGTGGTGTTCTTAAACACACCAGTTAATATAAATCTTTATCTTCACATTTCTCCCCACCTGTGCAATCTGTGTGTATTAATAAATATATCAGTACTACAGAATTTATATTTACTTTAGTCATTTGAAAATAGAAAATAAAATCCAAGAAATTCAAAGAACAGTAATTGTCATTTATATTCCCTAATTCACCATTATATTTAAGGTGTTTGCAGTTTAATATAAAACCACTTGTTACCCTGAAAACCCTTAGAAGCAGAGGTTGGAAACTTTAGCTCGTTTCCTTCCTTGTGCTAGTTTGACATTCTGGTTGTTTTAACATTCCCACTTTGTTGCAGTAGCAGTAAACCGTGGTTTACTAAATATGATCTCAACAAAAACTGGTGACAATGAACTGGATTTTATGACCTGAAGTCTTTGACAGTTCTGGTTTTAAACTATTATCAAGTGCTCCCAGCATACATTCCCACAGCACTGCTACTCCCTTCAGTTGTGGCAGTTTGTGTGGCCGTGCTGTTGACAGCATTAACTGAAGAACAACCCAACAAAAGAGGCATTGACTCTTTAGGGCAGATGCATTTCTTAATGCAGGGATACTTCAGGAGCAAAAGTAACTCAAAGACTTTGTATCAATTAAATCCCTGAAAATAAGGGACTTTCCTTTATTGGCTTAGGTGGGGACATTTGGGAGAAGGTTGACAGCACCTTGAGTCCCCCAGTTTGCTTGCCTTAGTGCTTACCACCGTGAGCACGGTTAGGCACTTCACATCAGAGCACAGCCTTTGCCAAAAGTTAGAAACATGAACGTTAAACATTGTTACAATGACCACAAAAGAAACTGTGATTTTCAGCGTAGCATCTGACACTTCCCCCTGAGGAGTCAAAAAGTTGATGAAAATGCTGATTGGAATCAAGATTTCCCTTAGAAATGTTTATTGACCTTTCTGTCCTTGAGGTGTTAAGGGTGATGGCAGTAATATTCCAGGGTGTAATGCCAAACGTAGGATATGAATAGGTTCACAGACATGCTGTGTGCTCACATCAGGTTTTTAAGTTTCACTCAGGTGGTACCTTCTCTGAACTTCTCTCTCACATCTGATATTGTTAGTCAGAAATACAATGACAGTGGCTTTTGCATCTGCCTCAGAATAAAAACTAGATATTTTCTTCCGTCAGATCCAAAACAAGTATAATTAATTTGGAACTGAAAAGTCTAAGCCAGATGTCAAAATGTTGCTTTTACAATAAAGTAGAATTTGTTTCTCTTCAATTTTAGTATAAAATTAAATAGATTTTTTAACAGTATCTAATCTATTTGGACTTCTTTTCTCTTGGGACTGAGACTGAGCTGGGGTGCTGAGAAAAGATCTAGTTAAATACTTCACAGTCAGCTAAGATTTGTGTGGTGAGCTAATGATTTGAGAGCTGAGAGCTTGGTGTGATATATTGGGATATTACTGGAACTAGAAATGAAATTATTCTGCAAATCAGACATAGCTTATGAACTAGAGAGTTTTTCAGTTACTTTTTATAATTAAAAGCAAATATATTCTCCTTTACAGGAAAAATATAATCTCAATTTTCTTTCCTCTGTACTTGATATTAGGGTGTTATGTTCTTCAAGAGACAACTTCACGATCATGCATCTTAACGTTGTAAAGTCAGTTTTAAACCAAAGCCCACAGAGAAATTTAAGTATTTTTCATTATTAGGTTCACTGACATTTTTATAAATGCTCCAGAGAAATAGTGCAGTGCTATCCAGATATATTTTTTTATGTCTTGTACTGAGATGTTATTGCAGGACTCTTTAGAACATACTGGAACTATGCTTCATATTGTGCATAACATAGAAAATTGCCAAGCTTTTAAAAAAAATATGTTTATCATTTCTTAATGTGATTTATTTGCCTTGTGTTTAGACTATTGCATGGTAAAGTTTATTTTGTGCATATACTTTTTATTTTACTAATATATTACGAGCCATATCTCAATGACCCCTGTACATTTTTCATGCTGTCTTACTCCCAATGGCCTCTGTGCATGTAAGTAACCTGTCAAGTGACAATGCCTCTTTATTTGCTTCTTACTGTTTCCTTTCAAGAACTCCTTTTCTTTATGAGCTAGTAACACAGAAGCATTAAAGTTCAGTCTTTAAATGTGCCCTGTATTTCTCCTATCTTGTGTATGTTAAAGAATTGATCATTTTTCTTTTGCATTTGAAAACCCTACAATCATTAGTTAGCTCCATGTAGACTGAGACACATCTTCTCCATGCTGCTAGCTTGTGATGAAGGCATTAGTATGTATCATTTCTGTCCTTTGCTCCTGTTGTTTGTATCTAACATAATGTGGTTTTGTTCAAGAAGATGATAAAGGATTTCTTTTTTATTTTTATTTTTAATTGGAAAAGATACTTGCAGGCCTAGATGTCTAGAATGGTAAAACTGTTTAATGTGATGTAGATCTTTTAGCATTTTCTAACATGAAATGAATTATTGATTAGTTTAAATAGTGTGAAGTTGCAGAAAGGACAAGTAGGAAGATCTCCATGTTTGTCGGTTTGCAGAATGGAAGAAAGATATGACTGAATTCTTGCTTGTGATATTTAGGGAAAGGTTGAAAGAGGTTCTTTTTTAGGATGAAATTCAAAATGCTTCGAATGGATTAGGAAGTTTTCATATCTGTATCTTCAAGTTTTTAAAATGTTGAAGGATGTCAGTTGGCTAATTTGTACTTTAACCAAATTGAAGTAGTTGTACTTTCTCTCTAGGCTAAAAAGACTGCCATTGAATTGAAAAATCTTTGCTGTAAAAACAAATGCATTAAGTTAAATCCTTCACTGCTTTAACTGGGACATTAGTATAAAGAGAACAAGTGCTTTCTAGTAGCCTCCACGATCTTAATGCTGATCTGGTGGCCGGGGGCTGTTGGAAGCAAGCAAGCCAATGCTCCTGCTGCTGCCTACTTTCCTAAGGGGATTTCAGTGGTGGGGGAGAGGGATATATCCAGATTCATCCTAAAATATGGATGGCATGTAGTCGGGCTGAATACACCAGCTTAGAACTTGGAAACACTCAAATCTCCCATACTTCAGATGCAGTCTCTCCTTTCTTTTTGTAGCATGCATAAATACAGAAGTGAAAACTCGTTTGTTATTCTGCTCAAATTTGCTTATTTATATAATCTTTATCATTAAGTGCCTCCTGGCTTCTTTTTTCATTAATTCTCCAAGAATTGCCTCAGACAGTGCGTTACTTGGCACAGGAGAAATAAGCTGGTTTCAGTGAACAAAACTTGATTTGTCAATCATAATCCATACCTTGGCAATTGACAATAGAATGATAGGCATGATAGAACTCATCCAATTTCAACTGCAGTTGAAATTATTTCTTAAATAATACTTTTACAATTTTTCCCTAAATATGGTGGAGGTGCCTTTATGTAATGCCATCACTTTTCATTAGAATTCTTCATTCTGTCACGAGTTTTAAAAGCATGTCAATTAAACTAGCACGTGTGTTTAAAGAGAACTCTAATTACAATTAATGCAGTGGTAGCTTTGAAAAAATAGCTACCACCAAGTATGAACGCTTCTCTCTGCATTACTCATAGATCTTGCCAAAACATGATTATGGAAAGTATCCCTATCTTTAGTGTAAATAGATGTTCTCATACTGTATCCATGTTGGTCACTGTCTACAGATTTTTCTTTAGTATTGCTATTTCTTAGGAATGCAAACGTGGAATGGCATGCCATTTTAGCTAATTTTTGTGGTCTGCTGAGTACTGCATGAAAGGACATGGAAACTTTCCTGAGCATTTCAGTAGCTTTGTTACTGCTTTTTAACAGTTGTTTAAATGAACACTTTTGTTAAAATTGCATAATGAAATTATTTTATTTTCCATAACTTATTAATTTGTATTGTTAATCTTAAACTTGCTACAATTACTATCTGTAATTATTACCCTTAATATGCCCTTTTTTCTTATCCCTTTGGGGGTTTCTTTTGTGTTTTAGTGTTTGATCAATTAGATCTCGTCACGTATGAAGAAGTAGTAAAACTGCCAGCATTCAAAAGGAAAACACTAGTCTTACTAGGTAATTTTGACATATTATTCTCAACGTAACATCATGGTTTTGAACCTTTCTGGTGGGAAATTTATCATTCATTTTTCTATTGTGGATTAGGTGCACACGGTGTTGGAAGAAGACACATAAAAAACACACTCATCACAAAACACCCGGACAGATTTGCTTACCCCATTCCTCGTAAGTACCAATGTTCAGCGCAGAGCAAAATTGTAACATCCTTGATGATATACCCATTGTAGTGCTTATTATTATTCTTCTGTGCTAACTTTATATTTACAGTTCAGGTAAGACTTTAATGGCCCTGATGCATGTTTCATTCCCATGAGAAGAAACATAAAGTGGATTTAGAGGAAAATGTGTACTGTATCTGAAAGTTTGAAGTTACTTTTCACAGCCTAGCCTTGAGGACTGGTATTGTACCCAGGTTTCCATAGATGACAGTAAGAAAACACAATAAACCACTGCGTAAAAGTGGGTTGTTGCAAAGAACACAGGGGTGTTTTCCCTCCATGGCAGTCGCTATCAGTAGCACGGCAGCAATTGCACATCCTGCTGCATGATTTCTTGGAGATGCACCCTTTCTCCTCAAGTCAGCCACCCTGAAACAAGAGCTTCCAGCTGCTAATTCTGCTCTATTTCAGGCTGACTTCAGAAACAGCTCAGGAGTGACACTGGTTACCATTCATGCATTCATTTCATTTTCTTTATACCTTGTTAGTGCTTTGCTTTAAAATTGCATTTAGATGTTTTTTCTACGTAAAAGGATTTTGTTGTTGGTAAAAAGTACTGTATTTAAGAACTTATCTGTAAACCTATTTGGAAGGGGGAAAGGATCAAGTTGGCTGCTGAGTTAAGTTCTCCGGGCTTGTTTGCTAAGGAGTTAAAGAAAGACCAGTGCCAGCAGAAGGCTGTTTTAGAAAGCCCTGGCCCTTTCAAAAGCATGAGCTGTTAGATCCCCTCAGCAGCAGTATGAAACCACACTGTCACACTACTGTTTATATCTAGACTCTAAAATCCCAGATTAGATGGTTTAGAAGCACCTCCTGGTGTGCCAGGAGTATGTGATGTACATTGTATCTGTTACTCAGTACTAACAAGATCGTATGGGGAGACGGGGTAGTAACCCAGCAAGTTTGTTCTCCAATACAACAAACTAAAAAAGTAATTAGTATTTTACAGTATGTTTTTTTACCCAGCCTCTCAGGTAGTGGCTGTATTGCTGTGGGAAGATGGAAGCTGAACTAGTTATTTTATCTTCTAAAACGGACTGTGCTATACCGTGAAGACCATTCATTAGAGTGCCTGCATTAGGCTCCTCCTCTGTGGAAGCACTGCCATTACTTCGCTGGCTATATAGGAAGACTAAAAAGACTAGACTAGTACATCAGGATGAAATTCAGGTGCTTAAGCATCAGTATGATGTTTAGTTGCCTGGTTTTAGACAACACATGATCTCCAGCCCCACACTGGAAGAGCAGTAGTCTCCTTTAACTCCTGTGTTATATCTAATGGACCTATGGGGATATCTCAGATTGATGGCAGATTTAAGGCATTTGGGGCTTTTAATATAACATTTTATGCTGATGTTTCGAGACCCAAATTACTTCCTTAAATAGATCTAAAAATACACTTTTAAAATAGATTACATAAAGTATATCACATACACTTTGAGTATTATAGAAACCTCATCTGTCTTTCATCTGACTCTAGGTAATTGAATTGATTCTCCTTGACTCTCAGGGATGCATTTTACTGCATTTTCTGCATTCTTTAACAAAACCATGGTAGGAGTAGGTAGCTTTTGCCATAGACCTTAAGTTGAGTGTGGAGTTTTGGGAAATGCTTTATGAAGAAATTACCTACCAACTGAAAACCTGATCGCAAAGGTCATGTCATGCACAATGGGAGTTAATCAAAAGGATTAATAGGCCATACATCTCTTACCACATAGGCCTGCAGAAGCAATATATTTCAAAAGCACGCTATTGCTAAGTAGCTTTCTTCTTTCTTGACCACAAGTAGTCAGGCCCTCATCCACTTTTTAGACTTATACTTTCACCCTCAGCAGAAGAAAACCTCATAAGAATTTGAGTTTAAAAAAAAAAGATTACAGAGATGGTTTTACAGAAGAAGAGGATTTGGGGGAAATATGAGAGTATGCAAGTTCCATAGACCTTGGGCAGCAGTGACTAGTATAGTGATATTAGATGGTTTATATTATCCATTGTTCTTGAATTCCTTAAAATAACTATGATCTATAATGTTTCTATAGAACTTTTCATCTTTAAAATATGCTAATTAATCCTCAGAACAATAATAGGTATAATTAAAAATAGAGTATGAGTTAAATTTTTTGATACCTTGTTTGAATTTATGATAGGGCTGTTGGAACATATGGGATTAGATTGGGAATAGATGTGGTGTTTCCAGTATGTCACCACATAAATGTGATAGAGGAAAAATATGAGACTAAATCAGTTTGTGAGGGAATATGAGAAGAAAGAAGCAAGTGGATATCAGCGTGCCTGTGGGGAAAACAGGACCAGATGGCCTCATTGAATGGTTGAGATTCCTACCTCTGGAGGTCGTCAGGTCCAATCGCCCCTGCTCAAGCAGGGACAGCTAGTCAGCTGCCCAGGACAATGTCCAGGTGGCTTTTAAATATCTCCAAGGATGGAGACTCCACCACCTCTCTGGGCAAACATCTGCCAGTGCTCAGTCACCCTCACAATGAAAAAAGTGTTTCTTGATGCTCAGACAGAAGCTCCTGTGGTTCGGTGTATGATGCCTGTTACCTCTTGTCCTGTCACAGAGCACCACTGCAGAGAGACTGGGTCCATCTTCTTTACACATTCACTTTAGATATTTGTTCTCATTAATGAGGTTCCTCCTGAGCTTCTCTTCTCCAGGCTGAACAGTCCCAGGTCTCTCAGCCTTTCCACTTAGGAGAGATGCCCCAGTCCCTCAGTACCCCTTCACTGGACTTTATCCACTATGTCCATGTCTCTCTCATACTGGGGAGCCCAGAACCACACACAGCATTCCAGATGTGACCTCACCAGTACTGACTAGAAGGGAGAATCACCTCCCTCCACCTGTTGCCAATACTTTGCCTAATGCAGCCCAGGGCACCTTTAGCCCTTCTTTGCCATACATGCACCTTGCTGGCTCATGTTCAACTCAGTATCTACCAGGAACCCCCCAGGGCCTTTTCTGGAGAGCTGCTTTCCAACTGGTCAGCACCCAGCATGTACTGGTGCATGGGGTTGTTCCTTCCCAGATGTAGGATATGGCATTTCTTGTTGAACTCCATGAGGTTTCCTGTCAGACCATTGCTCCAGCCTGTCGAGGTTCCTGTGAATGGCAGAACAGCTCTCTGGCGTATTAGCTACTCCTCACAGTTTTGCATCACTGGCATCTTTGCTGAGGGTATGCTCTGCCCCATCATCCAGATCATTAATGAAGATGTTGAACAGGTTTGGACCCTGTTCTGGTTCCTAGGGTAAAATGGAGATGCTAATTGAATTGTTTAGAAACTCTAAAAACTGTGAGGCTTGGCCTTTGCTGGCAGTTGAAAGCAGCTGGTAGCATCCTACATTCTTGACCTCTTCTTCTTCTGTTACCTTTTGAATTTTACCTCTTCTAAATCCTTTCACCTCCTGCTTTTCCCAACACACATCCCTCAGACTTCTGCCTTTCCTAGGCCCTGTCATTCTGCCTACCTCTAGCTCACGTCTCATTGTTCTGTATGTGACTTAACAGGTCATCGTTCAGTGAATAAGTATTAATAAGCCACATAACAAGGCAGGTAAAAGTTTAATTCTGCTTTTGTACTAAAACTATTTTGTGGTTTTTATTTTCAGACACAACCCGACCTCCAAAGAAAGATGAAGAAAATGGGAAAAATTACTACTTTGTATCTCATGACCAAATGATGCAGGATATATCAAACAATGAATATTTGGAATATGGCAGCCATGAGGATGCAATGTATGGGACAAAACTGGAAACAATACGAAAGATCCATGAGCAGGGACTAATTGCAATACTTGATGTAGAACCTCAGGTAACCGATTAGAAGTATACAAAAATGGGACTCATCACAAATCCTTCAACCTTATTTTATTGAGATTTTTTACTTTTATTGATTGCACACTAGATAAGTAACACATACAGTAACGTGGAACAAAAGTCCCTGGAACACCAACTTGTCAATCTGCAAAGCAGAACTTTCTGTAATCATCTGGTTAGAAGAACATAACACCAGAAACAAATTCCTAGTTTAGCTTGGTATGCAACCACTGTAGCCTGACAATCTACTTACCATGAAACTTCTTGCTATATGAGTCTCATGTCCAGTGAAATGTATCAAAACAAGTGATTCTCATTGCCTGCCAGGGGTAATGTTTTGATATTTTCAAAAATTTCCCTTTGATGCTGCATGAAAGGGTAATCTTGTCAGGTCCATATCACTATGGAGCATGGTCACCAACATGTGTGGTCAATCACTGACACTGATCCTGTTTGCCCAATGACCGGATCAGTGATATTACTTTATAAACTCCTTTCTGTGTTGCAGCATTATGCTTTTCAGAAGAGGGCAAGGAGGAAAATCAGGATTTCAAGGAACAAGGAAGTTTCTGATAGGTTTCCTTTGAAATGTACATGTAGTCATGACTTCCGGTCCACAGAGATGTGTTCATATGTTTTGTTAAGTGGAACAATATGAACATGGATAAACGTGATCTTTATTATTATTATTCTAGCAGATGGAAGGAAGTGGGAGGAAAGACAAATAAAAATTGTGACCAGTGTTATCTACTGAAATTAGCTGCCCTCTTTCTTCTTTGGAAGTGGATTCAAGAAGTTCAAATTCTTAAAAAAATTCGTAGCAGAAATAAGATACCTGAATAAATTATTTAGGACAGGTCACATAGTGTGTACCAACTGTGGTGCCATTCTGAAAAATAAAATCCCACATTTAAGAGTTTTGAGGGAGGGCAGCGTTTATAATGAGTTCAAGTAGAGCAGCTGTTAAAAGCAAACTCTAGATAAATGTTTCCAATTTGCATTATTCAGAAACATTACAATTCTCAGAAGCCTTTTTAATCTTTGTTAGAACATATTTGCACCTGGTAACAGCTGCCTTTCCTACACTTCCCCCAGCATGTGTCTAGCAGGTGTCTTTCTTAACCAGCTTCCTCATGCATCCATCATTAAGGCCAGGCTGTTTGTGGACTTACTCCTTAGTTACCTTGCACTGCTTGGCTCTTTTCCCCTGGTTACTTTTAGTTACGTGAGTTTTCTTGACTTTCCTCTCTTCTTTAGAGGAGGTTGGCCTGGATGATATATATAGGTGGGTTTCAAGCAGCAGGATTTAAAACCTCTTTAGATTGAGAGAAAGGATTGTGGGGCTTGGTTTGTTGGGGGATTTTTTTAGTGGCTTTGTTTGTTTGAATTTAGAGAAGAGAGGAAGTGGAATGGGCAAAAAAATGTCCATCTTACTAAGGTCCTGATTCCAGATCAGTTAAAAAACAATACCAGCCTTGGTAAATCATGATTTTGTATCTTCTGCTTGTGTGACTGAACTTATTTCACATTGATTGCTGAGGGATTCTTCTAAAATGATTTTTTTTCCTTCACCTAGGCATTGAAGGTCCTGAGAACTGCAGAGTTTGCTCCTTTTGTTGTTTTTATTGCTGCACCTACGATCACCCCAGGCATTAATGAGGTACGGCATGTTGCAATCTAATGTCTTATCAGAGACAGAATTGAGGATGAGATGAAATATGCAGATAAGACTCTCTGTTTCCTTGTCTGTAAATGGCAAGGCAGAAAGGCAGTTGTATGGCAGTATTATCGACAGAGATGTATTTATTGTTTATTAACTGATTGTTCCAATTCAAAATATGAACTTCACGTTGAAGGATCCACATGATGTAGCCTGAAAAATACGTATTCTTTTATTTCATTCCCTGTCCGAGCTCAAAGATCCATTTCCAAATCCCTGACAAATCATTAGCACAGATTACTCCGTTCTGAGTTGCAGTGCTGGCACTAGATGACAGCTGGCCTGAACTGAAGAAAGGAGTGTGCATGACTGTGCTGTCATCCCACCTTTACCTTTTAGCCTTTTTAGATAGACGGACAGACAGATGTCAGAAGTAGGTTTATTAATTTTGAAGGCTGCTCTCTAAGAATTGGAAGTTTTTACCAAAGGGGTAGTTGCTGGTAGAATAATGTTAAGTATTCATGGAGGTCCACCTCCTGAAGTTCCTTCTTAGTTTTTATAGAGTATGTGCTCTGCAGGTGGCTGCTGATTTCGAAGATGATATCAAGCAGTTCTGGATTTAGCTCACAACAGGGCGAGCAGTGTTTATACAAACATTTTATCTGCTCAGTCTTTTTTAAACAATGATATTAAGGTATTTAATCAATTGGATTAGACCATGAATCTGTTCCAAAGCTCCTAGCTGTCTCCTTGATCATGCCAAAATAAAGTCAGAAGCCCTGTCTCTACAGCCTGTTTCTATAGAAATGTAATTACAATATCATAAGGGTGAAACTATGACATCACGGCAGAGGCCTGCAGGAAAATAAGGAACAAGACAATCATATTTAAATGCAAATGCTTTGAATTATTCTTAAAATAGCAAGTGGAGTGTGAAAAATACTGCCCTCGAGCTGCAGTTCTACTGGCTGCTGAGGCATTCTCCCAGTTTGCTGTTGCTGAAGGGAGTGATGCTCTCTGACTTGCTTCTGGGACATGCACAGAATCACAGATTCACAGAATTTTAGGGTTTGGAAGGGATCTCCAGAGAAGGAGACTCCCCACTCCCCTGGGCAGCCTGTCCCAGGCCTCTGTCACCATCATTGTGAAAAAGTTCTTCCACATATTGCTGTGGAACTTCCTGTGCTCCAACTTGAGACCATTGCCCCTTGTCCTGTCTCCACAGACCACTGAAAAGAGCCTGTCCGTTTCCCTCTGTGCCCCACACTTCAGATATTTATAAACATTAATAAGATCCCCTATCAGTCGTCTTTTCTCAAGGCTGAACAGCCCCAGCTCACTCAGCCTTTCCTCGTAGGGGAGATACTCCAGGTCCTTAATCATCTTTGTAGCCCTTAGCTGGACTATTTCCAGGAGATGCCTGTCTTTTTTATACCTGGGAGCCCGGAACTGGGTACTGCCTCTCTGCACTGACCATGGAACTTACCAGATCCTTCAGTGAGCTACTTCAGCTCTAAAGTGGATTTTTGTCGGTTTTCAAGCAGCTCACAAAGGCTCTGACAAGCACCAACTGGTGCCAGGTGAAAGCCCATAGCCAGGAAGGGAGGTGGGAGGGGAAAGAAGGATCTCTCACAGAGCAGTCAGTCGCATCATTTCACCATGTCATACGGCCTCATGCCCTAACTGGTAGGTGTCACGAGGGAGCAGACAGAGGTCTGTCAGGCCATCACAGTTTGCACTGTTAGTGAAACTGTCTAAGTGCTGGTGTCAGCGCATGCTGTAAATCAGTATGAGCTCAAGAAAATGCTGTAATTCTTTATTCTCCTCTGAATTTGCCTTTCTGCGAGCAGATGGCATGGTGTCACTTCAGGAACAGTACTTGTTGGTAGGACATGTCAGACAAGCACTGTGCTTACATTGCAGCAGGGCTCAGGAGGCCGGGTACCCTGTGGGATTCAGTAGTGGTGGGTAGGCCTTGCTCAGGCCAAAGAGATGTTGCATTCAGGCTCTAAGACTTCGTTTAAGCTCTTGTGACTAACGTCTCTGTGCACGTCGGCATTCACTCAAGCACAGGAGTTGCCAAGCTGGGGCCACACTTATAAAGCTGCTAATTTATGAATCAATTAAGCTTATGGAAAGGGAGGGACAGGAAATGGTAACGACAAGAGACCTCACCCAAATACAGGATCCTGTTTTCCTTGGTTCACTGGGCTGCACAAAGGGAGATAGGGAAATCGTGTCTCTGTGTTATCAGCCTTCAAGGGAGCAAACAAGGGTGGACAGTGCGTGTTTCATACTTCCCATCCATGCTTCCTTTTTGAAAGGATCATTTGCATAATGAGTATCCCTTTCTGTTTATCCTTTTATCCTGCTGTGTTTATTTTTACTTACGCTTTTTGAGAATACTTCTGTAAATGACTGTCCTTTTTCCCCCCTTATGTTTTCTTAAATTTCATCTGTGCTTTTCTTTTCATTTTCCTGCGCTCGTACTAATTGTACATAGCTGCCAAAATGGTGCAGAAAACTGCCTGTAAGTACCAGCTAGGGGCTGACAAGGTAGTCCTGGTTATTTCAGTAGTTTTAGAACGTAGATACACTCATTACTTTTGCCATTGGAATAAAAATTAAATGTAATAATGACTTCTGATCTCTGTGTTAAAATTATCTGTTAGTAATAAGAAACTAGAGAGTAAAATTTCTCCTCTTACAGCTGTACATCTGAACTTTGTGGTAAAATCCGTGCAAGTTTCTGTCTTGAGACACTCTGGCCTATCACAGAGCACACAAAAGATCTCGATAATCAAGGGCCACGCAGCAAGAGTTAGGAGACAAACCACTGTGCTTTCCAGATGAATACAGCAGTGCGTTAGGAGCAATCCTGCAGAGCACAAGACCAATTTAAACGATATAGGAAATCTCCCAGAGGGTACCCACCTGTCCAGTCACAAAGGAAACTTAAATCAGATTATTGGTGTGCTGAAACTGAGAGAGGAGAGAAAGTACCAGGAAACAATGGAGCAGTTCCTCTTTCCTCCAGCTGTTTTCTACCTCCCATTGCCCAGACAGGGGCAAAGACGAGGCCAGATTCTTCTAAATTTTAGCTATGCTTCCTCCCTCCCTTCAGCCAAAGAATAAAAGAAATTTTTCTGAAGAGGTTTGTGCTCCACCAGCTGTTTAAATTGAGGAGATTTCTTTCTGTTAGAGCCCTTAGAGACTGAAGATGTCACTGATGCATGTGGGAGAGATTTCATGGGTAAAAGCCATTGTTGGGCTCCCTTCTGTCCAACCTATGGTGGAGGAGGAGAGACGATTAAGAGAGGGAATTTAGTTCCAGTGATAGGAAAGAGAAGTCTGTTCCAGTAATGGGCACGCTGCAACTAGACCAGCACAAAATGCTGATTGCATGAGAGCTGGGGGAAGAAGAAAAGGCAGATGTTCTGCTCCCAAATGGGAGCCATTTATTTGTCTGTCTGAAGCTATCTGAATGTTTTGATAAGAATCTTCTTTCTTGAGACTGTTGAAAGCATAACCAATAGAGAATATTATTCTTGGAGAATAATCTGGGATCTTCACTATTGGAGATTTAATTGAGAAATTTTAGAGAAATTGAGAGGAACTTACTGCAGCACAAATTTTGAGTAAGCATTAGCTTCAGAGATGAATTTTGGCGTTTAAAACTTACACGGAAGAAGCACTTAGCTGAGTCTGATGTGGTTTTGAATGTACAAACTTTGTCAGAAACACAAGTGAAATTCATCTCCAGAATAAAACCAAAATGAAGATCTGTAATCCCTTTCTCAGAGCTTGAGAAAGTTTCAACCTGTTTGAAAAATGCTTCAATGCTCTAGTCCAAATTTGTTACTGCCCTTAAAAGTAGAGGAAAGAAGTAACGTTCTACATTTCCAGCAGGCCAGGGAATTGAGATATTCCATAATATGACCCACTTTGATCCCAGTAAAGTTGGATCTGGAGCAGCTAATTCAGGAAAATGTTCAGATTTAACTGAGGTTTTGAAACTCTTTAGTTTTGTGACATCTGTTTGTGCAAGGTAAATATTAGCATTCGTTCTTCTTTACCTGCCAGTTGGTTGGGTTTTTTTTTTAAGTAAGATAGCTGTAGGGTTTTTTTCAGGTTTTTACTCTTGTCAGTCATGGTAAGATACAACCTTTGTGGGAAATGTTCATTCTCTCACTTGTAGCAGGCAAAGATGATGCTGATGGGAAATCTGAGCAGCAGTTAAAAAGCTGCCTATGAATTAACAGTTCTAAGGCTTTGTGAGGGAGGTCAGGTAGCGTTAGCCTCACGCCATGAGGTTAGAACTCTTTTAAAGGTGCATTATGATTTTCCTATGACTGGCTTTAAAATATAAAATTAATCTTAGCTGGATATGTTTAAAGCCCTGAAGATACTTTGCTTGGCAAGGGTGGGGCTTTTTTGCCATTGTAGGGTAATTTAAACAGAAAAGTTTAAATCCTCAGCTGATATAAATTAATGTTTCTTTTGGAATCTATAAGAAGTTGGCAGCTTACCTGACTAGGTTTGTTGCTTAATGACTCAGGTGTATGAAAAGTTCCACAAACATATTAGCATCCATCCATATTGTTCTATTTGATAATAGCAAAGGTACTTTTGCATGCACTGGTATCTTCTGCTGACGCTCTGGGCACCACTGGTGATGCATAATGGTCCAAAGAAAGAGCATCCCCTGTGCTGAAGTACATTTGAGAAGTATTTGTCTGACTTTGAATGAAATCTGTAGTTGTTATCAGGTGAAGGTGAGATTCCCCCCTCATTTGGGGCTGCAGCATCAGGAGAGAAGCAGAACTGTAACCTTGGTACAGAACTTCTCCACAAGTAGCTGGTTTCATAGCTAGAGGGAAGGAGAACTGTCTCAGCCTAGATTGCTCCCTTCAGAGGACCTCCACAGCTACTTGTCACCGTAATTACAAACACTTGGAAAGTTCGAACAAGAAACAAGAGTAGGCTCTCTTATTAGGTAGATAAAAATCTGTTCCCGGAGTAATTTCTTTTGAAAATATCTATAGGCACTTTGTACTTCCTGCAGCCTAAAACTCTGCTATAACAAAGTGTGTCCCAGTTGATTGCTCAAGTAGGGTCATCCTACAGATGCTGCAGAGCAGCAGGAGTCTATACTGTCCGTATTTTTTCTTAAACTTAATTTCTAAGGGATTTTTCAGGAAGAGAATTCAAACTTAGGATTGCTGCAGAGCCCTAGCAAGAAGCCTTCTGCAGTCCCACTCGCTCAGAAAGGCAGGCCTCACTAACAAAGCCCATCGCGGTAGCATTGCTGGCCACACAGAGTCCCGTAGTGCACCCACAAAGTAGGATGCCCTTGTTTGTGTAAGGACATTGACACAGAGAAGTGGAGAGCACCAGTCTGCTGTCGCGGGCCCTTCTTGAGTGTGGGCTGTGTGGTTCGTCTTCAGGCCCTCACACTGAGAGATGCTGGAAATGGCCCGCTCTGAAATAGGAACCACGGAGAAATGTGGAGTGAGAACTTCTTTATCAGTAAATGGAAGTAGACCCAGAAGACACACGCTGAGCAGTAAAACATTACCAAAACCAGGAACTGCTGATACCCCACAATATACCCTCTCCTGTTTCTCATGTCCTTAACCCGGACGTAGGCCCAAAAGCTCATGTTTGTACATTTTATTCATACATGGTCTGCATTGCCCCGTGTCTGTGCTGCTCTTCTGAGCTTCCGCCCTCGGCCTCGCTTGTTTAGCCGTTGGCTCGTGTTTTGTCTCAAGTCACATCAGTAACTAAGTGCTGTTTGAATGTCAGCTCCAAGAGAGAAATTGTGCCATTTCTCCCCTGTGCCTTCCATAGACGTAGGTGGGGGGGGAATCTACGCCGCCTAGACCTCCCCTAGGCCTTTTTTCCCCATTTCCTTCTCTATAAGCACCAGTTAGTTAGAAAGCTGTCCTAGAAAGGCGCAGCAGGGATCTGACTTACCTCTCTCCCGCTTTGTTTTCTGACGGCTGAACAGGATGAATCTCTTCAGCGCCTGCAGAAGGAGTCTGAAATCTTACAGAGAACATATGCACACTACTTTGACCTAACAATTATCAACAACGAAATCGATGAAACTATCAGGCACCTGGAGGAAGCCATCGAGCTTGTGTGTACAGCCTCACAGTGGGTCCCGGTCTCCTGGGTCTACTAGACCGGTCACGAGAGAATTGAAAAAAAAAAGAAATAATAATAATAAATCTGTCATTACTGGGAACCACCTCATACATGGAAAACCTCTTCGTTATTGACCTTGTGTCAACAGGTCTTGGCCCCTAGAGACTACCTAGATGTAGTGTGACCTAAATTTATAATTATTGTCATGTCCAAATAGATAGGAGGAGGGGGGAAAAAAATTAAGCATTAATTTAAAGAGACAGTATCTTTTTTTAATCATTTCTCCTAAACTTTAATAAAATGTATCTTTAAATATATGTATTATTCAGTCCTTTGGAATGTTATATTTTTGGAAATCATAGCTTTTTATTTCAAGGGCCCCTAAAAACTGCACAAAATAGATGCTGCTTTCTATAATCTATTTTAATAGTAATAATAATATGATTCTGTTAACTTGGGGGTGGAACACTACATTCTTTTTAGAGTCTGATTTTATGGATTGGAATACTTTGCTTTCCTTTATTTATTTGAAATAATTAGCCTAGTGGTTACGAAACAAATGCATAAATTTTAAAGGCCTTTCTTCGCTTTTTTTTTTTTCTAGGATAGTATTTTTAAGTACTTTTGTGTAACATCCAGATAATGTGATACTGTCTCTTTGAAGAACTCTGTAAAACTTTTAGAAATTTGAAATTGGGTCTTGACTCTTAATGCATGTGGACAGTCGCAAGCGTTCATGCCGTTGGTGTATCTGTGTTGAAAAAAAAACCTGTAATCTACAGCAAAGTACATTCCGTTCATGGGAACACGTACCCAAGGGAATAAAGTAAAATATTATTCTGACTAAGTTGTAAACCTATGCACATCCCTTGCATTTTGGGCAACTTTATAAAAAAAACCCTGATTTTTATTAATAATAATCATGTAGTGAAATGTGTTTGTAATTTTGTCTCAATTTAATTTGTTGTAAGGTGGGAGGGGGCAATTACTGGTTTCACCATTTCAGATCTGTGTTGTCTGAGAGTATTAACGTTTTAATTAAGTTTAAGCAAAGAAATGCTGATTTTTAATATGTATGTAATTGTTTAAAAATGCACACATTTTAAAAGAAAATACTGTGCAATGAAGAAACCAGTTTAGGCGTTGCGATAAACTGACTATTCCAAAAGACTCATCTACAACAGCCCTGTAAATTCCTTTAAAAATGGTAATCGACTCTACAGTCTGACCAGGTTTTTTTTTTTTTATTTTAAATATACTTCCTTTTATGTGTTCAACAACTAAACGCTTTCGGGTCCTTCATTTCATCACAGGGAGCTTCAAGGACAAAATCGGTGACTCTGGTGCAGTGAGAAAAGGTTTCTTAAACGCTACGAAGGGCAGGCTCTGGCAGCCTGTGCTGCCGGCCCTGCTCCGCCCGGGTGGGCACAGGTTGAAATAGTTCAGAGGTAGAGCAGAGCCCAGTAAGAAAATGTAGCTGGGCGCTGAGCTGGTGTTTTGTTTCCCTTCTTCACACTGCCACTGGCCCAGGCAGCTCACGCTTGTGTGTTTTGAAAATGGTTACCAGAAGCCAGCATTGCCACCAAGAGGTGTTCCTCAAAATGGTTTCTCTTGAAAGCTTGAGTGGCTGTGCTGTCCTGTAGAACGAAGTTTAGTCTTTCTGGTCAGGTGATACGGTGTCCTCAAAATTGAACCATCAGCTGCAGTTGATCCGTGGGGTTGTTCCCGTTGTTTGGGACCGCTGTACATGTAATTGGGAGAAGTTTGTGCTGTTGAACCTTTATCACAGGGGTAATTATCACCAAATGCACAGGCTGCTAATTTCCTCCAGGCTGCTAATTTTCTCCTGCCTCCTACTGCAGGTCAGGCACTCAGATTTGCTCTTGTAAAATCTTTGGGAGAAACCGAGGTGCTGCTAGCTGTCCCAGCCAGGTGGGTGAGGCAAGGTGGTTCTTTTGTGCAGCACCCGCAGCACTGCAGCGCAGAGAGGAACTTGATCCGTCGTGTTACCCACCTGCTGAACCCACTTGCGCTGCAGCCCGAATCACAGTGTGTCATGGCATCCCAAAATGGGTACCTTAACCGAGCCCCTGGAGTTTCCATTTGGTAGAGTTGTGGAAGCAGGCCGATGAGATATCCCTGTGTGGGCCTGGAGTAAGCAAGGCAGCGAATGAGCAGAAACTTACCAGAGTAAGAGTAGCTGCTCACCTCCTCTAAATTTAGCCCCTGTAAAAGGGGATGGGTACAAACCGTGAACTATTTAGTGAGTAAGAGGTAATCTTTCAAGCAGTCGTGCCGTGTCATTTTAGTCCTGGATGAACCTTGCCGGATGTTCCTGTAGGTCAGCTGTTGTGGGGGTAGTGTTACACACTAGCTGAGCTCATCTAAGTGACAGGTTTGTTCACTCTCAAAACTACCTCGTTTCCCAGTAAAGCACAAAGATGAGGCAACCCACTGAGAACCGAGCAGGCAGAGTGTTCCTCATGTTAGAATTACAGACTTCTCCTCTGGTAAGCGTTGGTCTCTGACTTCAGTGGCACATTCTTCATCTCAAATGTTTGTGACATTGAACAGGTAAAGTAATTTTGATAATTTGGGTATAGCCCACCATTAAATGTTTTGGCTACACACTTTTGACTCCGTTAGTGTGAATTTCTTGGAGTTTTTGTGTATCCAGCCCATAAGGACAGACAACTCCTAAGGCCCAATGAGGGCACTTCTGCCTTATGTAGTTGACAGCAAGCAGCGATTTCACATAGTGATGACGCTTTTCTTCTCTCAAGCAGAGCTACACAGTAGAAAGACTGACATGGAGAGCTGTTTCTTTCATTGCAGCCTTTTACCAACAGACAAAAACTATACAGTACACCACTTAGCATACTGTCCTGCCTCCTCTTTACCAAAGACCATTCGCCTTGTTGGAGCCTTCAGCAGCACGGATTAAATAAGGGGACATCCCCCCAGGCTTTCAGCATGGCTGAACCAGGCAGCCCAGCAAGCTCCGCGAACCGGTGTCGGCGCAGTCCCAGGGAGTGCAGAGCAAGCCCAGGACTCCTCAGCCTGCCCAATCCATGCCTCCCCCACCTTCTGCCCTGCCCAAACCCTTCTGATGCGCCGCCATTATTTGTGTTCCACATAGAGGGCAAAAGGCTGCCATAAACTCAGCTGGAAGCTTTGCTTTCCTATTGAAGGTGCAGAGCTAATGCTATGATTTTTGGGGTTTTTTTCAGCCTCCAACAGAAGGGTCCTCCTAGTACTGTATCTATCGCTGCCTAATTTAGAGGTCTTCTTGGACCTCTATATTTATGCTGAACACAGCCTCAGAAGCAGCCCTGAGATTGGGAAGGAACAAATATGTCTGTCTACCCCTTTTATACTTTATTTTTTTCCAGGGGCTCGGTTTTGTAAATAAAACTTGATCTATCATATCAGTATGCTGCCTCTCAGTCTGACTGATGCCTGTGCTTTCCAGGTGTTAAGTTGGTCCAATGAATGGACGTTAACCTCTGCTCCCATTTACTTCATAAGAGTTCACTAGATTATTCAGTGTCTCAGAGTGGTAAGGTTATTGCACTGAGATGGTAACCTAGTTCAGACAGTCCTGGCCACAGCACACAACTGTTGAAAACCAGGGGGACTTTTTAATCTTGTTGCCAACGCTGAGTTCTGCCCTATGTTTCAGCATTGCTTTTACTTGATTTGGGTCAAGGAAGATGCGGTGCCAGTAGCCTCTAAGTGAAAGTATCACTGCCTGCTTCAGAAACTTTGTTAGCAAGGTTACTCTGTTGATTTTGAAAGGACAACACGGAAGACAAGACATTACAGCCTGAGGAGCAATGAACTGGAGTATGTACTTAAAGACCTGCCTGCTAGAGCCATTAGAAAAAAGTTCATGCACAGATTAACTTCAGTATTAGTTCCATTTTTAGCCTTTTCTCTGAGGAAATTATTTCAGAGTGCTGTCATTTAAACGGATACTTGGAAATGCTGCCAAAGCTCACGCCAGGTTTTTTGCAAATCTAGATTGAAATATTAGATGCAAACTGTTCCAGTGCCATTCTCTTTCACTGCAATTAGTTCTCAGCATCTTTAATGAAGGCTGTTAGAACTCCATTTTGGGCTTTAACATACTTTGTAGAAGAGGATTTATGAAAACTACGGGAAAAGCACATTTCTCAACTGGCTTAAGTAGGAGTCATCTGGTTTTATAAGCACAATTGTCAGAGTATGAGCTAAAGCAGACACCACAGAACCCTGCTTTATGAAAAGCATATTCATTGTATTAATAAGCCTGTCTCTGACTAGTTTCTTTGCTACTTTTAACGAGCCAAGGGCTGCCCGTAACTCTTAACAAGGAGACTGCTGCACATTACATCAGTTGCATATGTATCTGCTCCACAGGAAATACATCGTAGACAAGCAGGGCAGAAGTAACTTCTCCTGAAGGATTGTGCCTTGTGTGCTTACTGTGAGGCGGAGCACACAAGCTTAGGTTAGAGGAGAGTGTAGTTTTTCTAATGCTACACAAGCAGTACAAAGCCGGTTCCGACATTTAAATGTTTACCCTGGGAATTTTTCACTGTCTGAAACACACAGGTTGGGCACCTATGGTAATTTTTTACTTTCTTCCCATTAATGGATCTTCTGTTCCAATCCTGCAGGGCCTGGACAAGTCTGGAAGCTTTTCGACTTCTTACGATTTAGCTACAGAGTCAAAGGCTCTTACAGCCTCTTTCCCAGACCAGTATGTTACATACGTAATTAATTCTTAGCTCAGAAAGATGTTTCCTGCAGCTGTAATCTCAGTTAAGACTTTAGACAGAAAGCTGAGCATTTTTCCTAAGGAAAAATCAAGGGAGGGTGGTGGTGTGCATGCACATCCCTGCCTTGTGCTGTACCTCGTCTTAGCAACTGCGAGGGGAAGATCAGTAACGAATGAAATCTGACCACTTCTCTACCCTACCTTCTCGTGAGGAATAGGTAACTTGAGCCTGTGTTTGTGTTGTGGAAGGTGACTGAATGATAGTGGCCCTTCCCACACGGTATCCTTGAAAGAGTTCATGTTGAGTACTCACAAAGTAATTGCAAATTCTCCCTTATCGGTAGCCACAGCTAATTATTGTGTCTGTCTGTGTAAAGGAAATACCCAAGGGAAAGGGAGGAATTTGCTTGTTTTTAAATGTAACTTCTCTTGAAGCTGAAACACGGGGCTGGTTTCCTCCATTGTCGTCCATCCAGATGGAGCCTTCTCCCTCACTGTTTTTCCCAAAATGGTCACGGTGGTGGGGCAATTCCTGAAAATAGCAGGGGTAATGTACAGATAGGCCTGAATGTCCCAGTTAATGAACCAGGGAATGTATCAAAAGCGTAACAGAGCTGTTAAAAGACAGATGCAGCAAAGTAGGGAGAACTCCATGGCATCAGTCCATGCCCAGATCTGCTATGGGAATAACTCATTGAACGTATGAAAAGAAACTTAAATACACAAAAAATAGCAGAATTGTCTAACTCCTGGTCCATCTTTGTGCATTTCAAAAGAGGGGGAGCGGGTGGCATCACACTCATAAACCTGATTTTAGGGTGTGTTTTCTGCACCCTCTGCATTATTTAATATCCTGATTCCAAAAAGTCTTTGAAGATTCATCTCCATATTAACCAGCAGATGTGGAGGAGGGAGAGATCAATAAATAGTTTTGTAAAGTAATTTGTCTTAATCATTGGTAAATATTACAGGTTATGGTGTTACAGGACATGAATGCTGAAGAATCCATCCCAGGCTTACACAGAAAATAAGCATTTTAAACACAGTCCTTTATCACTAATTCAACAACATGGAGTTTTAAGCATGTCTTTATTCTGCCGTAGCCATTTCTGCTTATTGGGATGGATATAACAACAGCAACAGCTCTGTGCCAGAACCATAACCCGGTAAAGATTTGTGAAGTTACCCAGTAAGTGAAAAAAGATAAACTCCACATGGTCATTTCCTGTTGAGTACAAAAAACTTTCAGAACTGGGTTGGTGGGGTTTTTCTCATTTAATGTTAGGGAAAAAAATACATGCAAACAAATTCTGTAACACTTAAAAAGCAGATTTGTCTCAAAACTTCACAGGTTAGCTAATGATGACGACTCTCCTCAAATAAAATATTCCAGGTATTCACTTGTCAAAATAAGCATTTCAGTAAAGCCTTTGGGGTATTTCCCCAAAAAGAAAAAGGAAGGGGAAAGACATCCTGCTCCCAGGAAAACACCTTGCTGATTTTAGCAGTTTGAGCAGCTGTGCCCCCCGGGGTGGGCTGCCTTGGAAGGGTTTTAGTGCCAGCAGTTTGAGTATCTCTCTCTGCCAGTGTTGTCTTGTCACAATTTGTGGTTTTAAATCAGCAAGACTTTGGGTGGAAAAGAAGAAGCTTTAGCCTTCTTGGGTGTATGCTTTGCTGGGCTCAACCCTTTCCTTCTGAATGTAATTTGGGATCTCCCACAGTGTGATATTAACCCATGTAAGGCAATGGAAAAACTCTTCACTTCAAGAAACTTGGACTTTTCTTTAGCATGTTTTTAACATATGTATCTGTTTTGATCATTAAAACGACAGCTTAAAAGTGGGAGTTCACTGAGGGTGTTCCTATCTGCTCTCTCATTCCTGCCCTCCGTCCTGGCAGTGCAGTGGATGGGTTGCTTTGTAGGCTCTGATGCTGCGTGGGGTTCATGTGCTGAGTCTTGCACTGGAAAGGACCTTTTAGGATCCACGCAGTGATGAGATCCTCTCTACCAAGTCCCACAAACTCTACTTTTGGTTGTGTGCAGTAACCAGGGCAACATGGCTGCTCAGAATGGTATACAGGGCTGAATCCTGTAGACTCTAGGGGCAGGGCTCAGTGACGGGTGTCTCTTGTCTCCTGAGAGCGAGCCTGGCCTTGTCCAGGACAGACACATGTTGACAGTCACTGTGCAGGGATGTTTGTGTTTGCTGAAGTCTTTGGAGAAACCCGTGTGCCTGTGAGCAGAGCCCCCTAAAGAAAGCTGTTGCAAGACTGCTGAAGGAGAGAAGAACGAGAGCTTCGGCCCCAGTCTCAGGCAACACTCAACAACAAAAGCCCAAAACTTGAAATGCAATAGAAAACATTTCACTAAATACAATTAAGCATCTTTCTGAGTACCAGAAATCAGAAACAAGGTGATCATAAATTACCGGATTCAACCCACAGAGCACGGCAGTCTAAACTTTAAATATCAGGATTTTTTTCCTCTTGTCATTTGAAAATCCCTGAACCTCACATAAGTAATCCACATGCTCTCTTCAAGAGCTCATACCCAACCCGATTTGGATTTGCAAGGTACCAGTAGAAATAATAGAAATTAAAGAGTAAGATTGAATGAACAAAGGGGAAGGTAAGTTGCCTGCAGAGGAAATAAATAGACAAAGGCTCAGAAGCAAAGCAGCAGATTTGGAAAGATGAGAAATCATCTGCTGTGTCAGACAGGGTAAGTCGCTTCTCCTCTCCCTGCCTGTCCTCTCCGGCACTGTCACTTGCTCTCTGTTTAGTTGTGAGCCATATGGATCAGGACCTGACCCTCACCACATGTTTTAGAGCATCAAGCATAGGTAAGGCTGCCAGGTGATACCAAAATATACAGGTATTAATAACTCCTCCGGCACCCAAAGCGACATAGGAACCCAAGAATTGTGTATATCTCCTTTGCTAAGCATCACTTTCAACTACAACTTGTTCAAGCTGTAGCATCGCACACGTAACACGTGATACAGCATGACACAACGTAACATAATTTTCTATTATAGTTTTTATCATAAAATATATTTTATACTAAAGTCATTGTTTTAAAATAATGTATAGTTTATTAAAATTATACCATTATAACAGAAGGTATCTTGTTTTCCTGCATTTAGTCAGGAGCCAGTAAGTAGGAGACAACTGAGTAAGTCTTTTAGAAAGAGAAGGAGAGATGCCTGGATGAATTGAGATAGACGTAAATGATTGAAACACCCACCTGCACTAAATAAAATAAGATCAGACAGAGTGCTTGGAAGCCCACAAAAGCAGGTTTCAGCAGCCAGCACAAGGTCTCTGCCCCAGGCTTTGCATACAGAGCTTCAGCAGGAGCAGGGAGAGCCTGTGTTCAGGCCAACCATCCACACACATGAGGATTTGGGGGGCCAGTGGGGAGCTCTGAAAACAACACTTCAGCCAGAGCTACTGATTGCTGCTGATCTTCTGCTTCCTGAGATGGGATTTTTAACCCATTGTGAGAGCAGAACACTTGCAGGTTGTCCCTGCTTTTCTGGCACGCAATTTCCCACCCAAAGGGCCCTCTCACAAAGTTCAGTTTCTTTGAATGGAGCTCCAAAGTTAGTTTATTTCTGTTTGAAATCTGTGTTCCTGACACCGTTTCAGCTGTCACACTGATGGGTAAGCAAACTTGTTCATACCAGCGTAGTATGAGTAGACATTTCATGTGTGGTTACCTGACTAAAACCAGTTGGTGGTCTGTTATATGTGCTGACTTTCTCTGGGAGGATTGATCAATATTAGCCAATTAAATTGGTTGAGGTCAGCAAATATTAAAGTCCTGATGGACATGGAGCAGGCACGGGTCCTTGGGAGCGGGATCGCCTTCTATGCTCTGCTAACCTGGTGTGCCCTGAGCTGGGCCTGGGGTGTCACGGCTTCCACAGTTGGGACTCGCTTATAATGGCTGTCAGCAGTCACTGGAGGACCCACCACAGGCAAGGGCTGAGCCAAGAACAGGGAAACCCAGCTCTGCTCTTCAAAGTGACGGCTGGGAGGAAGGAAGTGGAGAAGCCCCATGAATCGAAGGGAACCTCCGCATGCCCAGGGGACCCTCTGGCGAGGGGCATTGTGCCCTGTGGCCCAGTGCAGAGATGGCTCCCTCAGCTCTAGAATTTGGGACCACTCGCGTCCCACGCTGCCCGTGATCAGTGTGGCGTTGGTTCCCTGGCTTGCTCACAGGCGCTTTCAAAGAAGACAAAGGGAGCTTCGTAGCTCCCACGAGACTTACCACTCTCTAGGCCTGTTTAAGCAAGACTTACAACCTTTGAGGTCTCTCCCTGCTTACAAAGCCAGTCCTTTCTGTCCTGGCTCATGAGAAATCTCAGCTGTCTGACTCATTTATTTCTGTCACCGAACTTTATTTCCGCTATGTCGTTTCTGAGGTAGCAAGACATAAGCTCAACATATTCCAGATCAGGATGTACTGCTAAAAAGCATAATAGTCCATTGCTTTATCATTTGCTTTTTTTTCCTGTCACAGTCTTTGTTACTTACAGCATTTCTTTTGGTTTATGTCAGCAGATCTACCGGCCCTTCACAGGAATTTTCAGGTCTCTCTTTCCCCAAGAACCCAGCTATGACCGTGAGCCAGTCAGGTTGTGTCCTCTGATATGTATTACCTTACACATGTCAACATCTATTTTATCTATCACATGGCTCCAAATTACCTGGCTTTCAAGTAATTTGGAATTCATCAAAACCTACTTTAAGCCTTCCTGACCTAAAAAAATCCCCCATCTGCAAATTTCAGCGCTACATTTTATCTATTAAAGTCATCAATCACCGGTTTCAGCACAGGTATTTACAAGCAGCTTTGTACAACTGCAAGTTTAGCATTTATTTCTATACTTTGTCTTCTGACTCTTTGCCAGTCTCATACATCAAGAAAGTGCCTGTCCACACAGAGTCTGATATATATCTCATTGTCACAGTACATTGAGACGCAATCATTCAGCACGGTGGGGAATTGCTGCTGCCAACCCCATCCCAATTTATATGCACACAGCTAGTTGTCCTTTGCTGCTGATTTATCGTATTTGCCCATTTGCCTAGGCCTGGCACTGTGCACTCAGCTTCGGGTTCATCACCAAAAGCCCAGAAGTACAATCCCACTGAGCTACGTGTATTTTTACACCTGCCTGCATGACGCAGTTTGCTGTGAGTCCAGCAGACCCTCGCCCCACCGGGCACTCGGTGTCTCCTCACTTGCAATAAGGACACCTTGCTTGTCCTCTTGTCTGCCCTCACAAAGCCCAAGCCTCTCTAGACCTTCCCCAGTACCCCTCTGCCCATGAGCCAGCCCTCAGTGTAAGTAAAATAGAAACATAAAACCAAAAACCGTTACTCAAAACTAGAATACTGTGTTGGTTTGAAGATCCCTGAAGATCCCACACAACCACAAGTCTGTGTGGTCCCACACAAGCTCTGTGTCCTTGCACAGAATCATGCTCCTCCTTTCTTATTAGACCCTGGTCCAGCTGATGCCAGATAACTCCCAGCAGTCATTTTCATAGTATGCAGTCAGATCTAATCAGTCAGGAGATGTTTACTTGTTGCTCATCGGTTTAATTAAGGCACATAAGTAACCAACTCAGGGGTTGCTCATGTGTTGGCTCAGGGGAGATGTGGGAGGAGGTAGACAAGCTGCAAAGATGTCGCCTTCAAAAAAGCTGTTTGCACTAAGTAGGGCTAATGACAAAAGTCCTACAACAAGAGGGTTTTTGCAGTGTGCCTTAAGCTATCGTGTAAGGCCTGTTGTGCTGAAGTGGTCCCTAAATTCAGTTGTCAATTTATTTGACTTCTGAGAAAAGAGAACACCTCTCCCTGTACTTGTGCACCAGACCCATGCTGGCATGAGTAAACCATACCGTACAACCAACAGTTATGATCTTCCCATTTAGCTCGCCCCCCCCTTTCAGACAGAGCAATTACATTTGCTTACTGGTACCCCCAGTTTAACCCACTTATGCCCAACGTGACTCATAAAATTTCAGGGGAAACAGCTGGGCTCCTAACCATCAAAAAAGAGGTGTGGGGGGGCGTGGATGTTGTTTTTAACTGGGACATTTCAGTGGTCCAGTTTTGAGCACGGACAGCCCTGCTGCAGCACTGCAATGAGGGCACAGGCAAGTTTTGGTCTGGATCAGGAACAAGGAGTTGCAACTGGGAAAAGCGGGGGTGCAGGGGTTCAGAAATAGGACATCTTCAACTTGTCTCACTGCAAACTTATTGCCACATCCAGAAGCTCCTGTCAGAAGACAAACCCCCCCCATCTTAGATGCTGAATAAGCACAAGGTGAAGTTAGCTGTTAATCCAAAAAGCAAATGGATAGGATAAGCACATAAAGCAAACTGTGGGATGAGTGAGAACAGAAAAGCTGATAGAAGTTTTAGATCTTTTTAAAATGCCTTGGGCTTCTTTATAGAGAATATAAGCTGTATGCTGTACAAGCTAAGAATTAGCTCTAAGTCAGCCCTTAAAAGCAAGGGAGACAAAGAGGGAAGTACAATAAAAATCAAAGGATGTGGTGAAGGTCAAAAGTGAGAGAAACTGCAGAAGTAATGAACTTTTCGCATTCAAGGCTAAAACTAACCACAGAGAACAAGATCAGACTGGTTCGACTAACCTCAGGGTCAAATCAGGCTTAGGGCAAGATCTGCTCCATCCGGAAATACCTATTTGCTGTATTTGTAGTCACTTTTATATTAGAGTTTTAAAGGCCAGCTTAGCCCCAAGACAAAGAGAGAACCTTCTGGTGCTGATTTTGTGCATGGTTAGCTTTTGACAGAGAGATGCCTCTTTGTCATGTAAAATATAAGGCCTGTTCACCAGCCTGGTCACTTGGTCATGTCCCTTGACACAGTTGCTTCTTGTGCATTTTCAGCATTAAAATTGTTTTTGTTACACTTCAAAAAATAACTACATTTTTCTTCAAAGTAATACTAGTGATGCTGGTTTTAATTATCATTCATGGTCTTTATTCCATGGTTGACATTTTCCACAAAGCTCCTTTAAAACTGTTTTGGAGGTTGCTGCTGCAAGTCCGTTGAACTCCACGAGTCCCTGTCAGGTTTGGGTGGAAGGAAAAGAAGTGCCAGTATAATTAGGGTATTATTATGGCCAACAAGCCCATACCTTGGCTCTACAAAACCCATCATTTAGAAACATATGCTTGAAGTAACCAGAAAGTATTTTATTCTTACCCAAGCTCGCACTGTGTCTGAAGCTCACACTGGGGCAGCAGTGATCATTACACATTATTTTCTTACAAGGCTTCATATACTCCAAAGGAGGAACCACAGTTTTCTGGAATAAGAAGCTTGAACTCACTTGATTGAGTTCCTCTTGAGTTTGTAAACATGAAAATTATCAGGATAAAACTCAAAAAGAAACCAAAACCCTGAAAAATAAAACTATGAGGTAGCAGCCAGATGTTGGAAAGACAAGAATTAGCTAGAATACATGACAACCCATTTCAGAATTGGCAATGAGGTTCCAGAGTTTCAGTTGGCTGGCATCTGCTGCCTTCCTAGCAGAAGTTGTCTTCATTTACAGTTATTTTTCTCACTCTGGACTTAATATTTCTTTCTGAAACAGAAAAAAATTACATAAGATTCCACAAGATAAAGTAAGTAATGGCTGCATTGCACAGGAGGTTACTGGCACATAAAGCTGGTGTTTGTGTTTAATGTTGAGCATGAGCCTGCACTGGGTTTGCCTGGGATGGGTAATTTTCTTCACAGTAGCTGGTACAGGGCTACATTTTGGATCTGTGCTGAAAGCAGCAATGATGACACAGGAATGTTTTCGTTACCACTGAGGCAGTGGTTACCCAGAGCCAAGGCCTTTGCTGCCCCTCAGCCCACCCCACCAGCCAGCAGGCTGGGGGTACACAAGGAGCTGGGAGGGAACACAGCTGGGACAGC
Organism: Zapornia atra; assembly: GCA_013400835.1. Lineage (NCBI taxonomy): Eukaryota > Metazoa > Chordata > Aves > Gruiformes > Rallidae > Zapornia > Zapornia atra. Next base: position 53,114 of record VZTU01003571.1, on the reverse strand, counting down.
TGACCCCAGCTGACCAAAGGGGTATCCCATACTGTGTGACGTCATGCTCAGCATGTAAAGCTGGAGGAAGAAGGAAGGAAGTGGGGGTCATTCGGAGTGATGGCATTTGTCTTCCCAAATTAGCGTTAGGTGTGCTGGAGCTCTTTTCTCCTGGGGATGGCTGAACCCCCGTCTGACCACGGGGAGTGGGGAATAGATTCCTTGTCTTGCTTTGTTTGTGTGTGTGGCTTTGGACTTACCTATTTATCTTAACCCATGAGTTTTCTTGCTTTTACTCTTCTGATACTCTCCCTCATCCCACCATGGGGGAAGTGAGTGATGGGATTTAAGTGTGTGGGGCTTAGCTGCTGGGTTTGAACCACAACAGACGCCTAGGAATGCAGCACGGGGGCAGAGTTCTGAGACCAAGAGATGATATTCCAAATCAGGTAATTTCTTTCTTCTGTTTACTTTCACCACTTCTCCTTTCTAATTTAATAGCAATGGTCGCAGAGCACAGAATAGAGTTCCACCAGTGAAGACCACTGTGTTAACAGGTACCATGCATTAAAACAAATTGCCTTCTCCCAGTGCCTCATATGCTCCGTTCTGGGAATACCAGCTCTACGAATAAACTTTGGTCAGGAAGTACAATGTAACACCAGGCATTTCTTGAACATCCCTCCCCACTGCTTCAAGGAAATGCCCAACATATCACCCTGAGGGCAGGACCAAAGGGTGCCTGCATCACCCTTCCAGATGGGGCTTTGCTGGAAATGTTTGTAGTTGGTCCAGACACTGGCTTCATAGATGTCTTCAGCCATTTTCATTGCCTTCCAGATTACAGGCAATGCAATAAAAACTGACCAATCAGTCAAAAAAAAAAAACCCAAACCCAAAAAAACCCCCCAAAACACTTCAAGATTCCTACCAGCTGCTAGCCCAGCTTCTGCCTGGCTGTGGACAGAGGGCCAGAGTCCAGGCCAGGCTGATTTTGTAACCTGGGACACCCTTTTGAAAGGACATCGTGGGTGAGTTCTAGCATGATGTCATTCCCCCCTGTGCATGGAATGACATCACTTCAACTGAAGGACATCCATGTTAATACCAACAAAATGCTCACCCCATCACTGTCAGACCATTAGGGTTTGTCCTCACCAGTCGTGGAGAACCAAGTGCTGGACGATGCAAGTGCAACAATGTCATGGCCCCTTTATGCCCATGTGCTCCTGTGTGAGTAGCCTCAGTGTACATGGCAGATGATGTGGCCCTGAGCAGTGACATACTTGTGATTTCATTTCATCCGTCTGCTGTCCCAGGACAGCCTCAGGGCACGCAGCACTGCACCCTCCTAGAGTAGAATTTGCTTTATGAGAACCTCAACCCATGGCACAGTGACATGGACATCCCAAAGCCAGGGTAAATTGAGATGGGCAACTCAGCTGGACTTGACCCATAGTGCTGTGACATCTTCGGAGGTGTCTCAGTCTCAAAATGGTGTTGATTTGTGAAGTAACCCTGAGCCACGAGCTTGTAACAAACAGCAGCAGGTTTAGCCAGCTGAGGCACAGTTCTGCAACAGGAGTCACTACAAGAAAATAAAAAAGTCAAGCTACTAATTCAAAATACAGATCCCCACTGCAACTTCTTTTCTAGTCAAGAGATTCAAAACAAAGGGGGGAAAGAAGTAGCTAGGGGTTGGTACCGCCCATGTAATCAGGGAACTTTGCTACCACCTCAGAAACGATGATCATGAAGGAATGAACTGAGGCACTCCAAGTCTAGTTGAAGGTTTTTCAGCACTGAAAGGCCCCTTGGGGCTTCACTGACCTTCCCAGAAGGCTGCTGCTCTTCCCAGTAAGCGTGCACAAAAGATGATGCCCAGTCTGAGCAGAGAGTGTTACGAGTCAGGAACGACATGGAAAGGATGAGGGCAAAGCAAAAGCCATGCACAGACTCAGGGGCTTTTCCTGGTCAGCCCAGAGCGCTCGTGTGCCAGACGCTCTGTGCCACTGGAAACACACACTGCTGATCTCTCGGCTCAGAGGGCAGAGCAGGATTTCGGGGCAGGAGAAAGCCTGTCCCCGTGACAGCAGGGAAGCTGAAAGCCCATGATGTGCAGCAATGCCAGCCACACACTTTCCAGGCAGCCACAGCTGTATTACAGCAGCCCAGGGAAAAACTTCTGTGGCAAGCAGTTAGGGTGTTTGACTACAAGATGTTTAAATCATTGATGCCCAAGGTCTCTGGCCCTGCTGCCACACAGCGATGTTTGATGTACAGTCTCCTTTCCCATCACCTGACAGAGCAACCTCTGCTAAAAACTGCATTTTCAGATGCTTCACATTCGGATCTGCCATTCTTGCAGATAAACCAGAGGCATCTTTGAAGCACTAATTAACTTTAAAGCCATACTCAATAATTGCACTGCGAGACGACCCTCAGCCTTAACGTATTTCAGCATATAGGAAAGGAGACTGTGGGTTATAAAAACAATTCACTCATGAAGCATCTGTAGTTATAGGAGGTGAAACACAACCATTTGTGCCCAACACCCTACCATCTGTGCCAAGCCTATTGATAAACCTTCCCTGACAGGATGAAATACTGCTCCAGTAAAGGCATCCTTAACGTAACATGCCTCTATGGCATTGGGCTGGATGAGGTTTGAAAAACAGCCTTTTATAATGCACAGATGAATTTAGCACTTAAGAAGATTAATGGATTCATAAATAGCCTGGAAATCCAAACTCATTGAATTTAGTTCATAGAACAGGTCAAACAGGCATTTATCAAACCATCTGGCATCTTTCTTCCCTGGGGAAAAAACTGTGGTCGACCTACAGATAGCTGAGGAGCCATCACAACAGGGAAAGTTTGGTTTTCCCTATACACAGCTTTCCTTGAGAAATTGCTGGTATTAATTAGAAAGCAGTAGGGTTTTTTGGGCGGAGTGCTCCTGACCAAGGCAGGCTGCCCCAAAGACATGTGGCCTGAAGCCACTGGAGATGCCGCCTTTCTCCTGGCAAAACCTGCAGGCCAAAAAAAAAAAAGCAGCTTCCCCATTTCACATGGCAACTGCTCAGGTAGGTCAGGAGCACAGTCATTTGCACGTGGGCTGCTGTTGTCTTTCTCTGGAGCTTTTTACCCTACAAGCTGTGGGACAGTCTGTGGGGCTGTCCCCAGACGTGCTGGGGTGTCCATGCTGCTTGAGGCCGAGGGCATTAACTCATCCTCATGGCCGGCCTGGCCCAGCCAGTGTGAACAGGCCTGGCCCAAGGCACCTTTGCGGAAGTGTTGAGCCCATTTTTAAAATGTTTATTTATTTCCCTAGTTCTCCTGGACAATTGGAGATGTAAGAGGCTAAGAAAAGGTCTTTATGCATCAATTTGTACATTACCCACCGTTTTTCAGCTGTTCTATGACAAAGCCCATCTTCAGTTGGCCTGTCCTTTGCACATGTTTTTTGGGTACTGACTGGGATGTGACTGGGGGCAGAGGCAGCAGCAAGGGCAGTGACTCAGTCAGTTTTAGAGAACACACTGTCTGTACTGAACTACCACCTTAGGAAAGTGTGAGCCAGGGCAGCTTCCCCTTTGCCACTGCTGCTCCAGCACCCACGGGGACCCAGCCAGGGCAGGGTGGAGATCACCTTTGTGTTGAATTGCTCATGAAAAGGCAGAAGTTGGGGGGAGAGGGGGAAATGTTTAGGAAAATGTTTGAAAAATTCTTTAATGCATTTCCATCTTTATTCCTATTTCATGACATTGTAGCAATAGTAACAGATTGTTTATGCTGCATCATTCCATATGAACATGTACATCATAGTATGATATGCCACGCATAATGATTTAATATAGTTAAAATATGACAGAAGTGTATTTCTATATGGTTATTTATTTTTTAAAGCATTGCTATTTAACACAAATGGAAGCACAGCCATGTTCTAAGTTAAGGTGTCTATTCTTTATGCTGCAATAAATAGTTTGTCGTTGACTCTAGAGCACGAAAAGGGCATGCATGTGCACTCATTTGAGTAACCCACAAAAACCCCACCAGAGTAAGTCAAGGACCTCAAAAAAGGGGGGGGGATAAGATTTTATTTTTGTGAGCAAAATGCCAAATTATTTTATTAATGTGCTCTGATATATAAACCATGGGGTTTTTATTATTGTGATATTAGCAACTTTCATTGCAGATTTTAAAGATAAACCATGTAAGATGCCATATAAAAGAAAATGGCAGCACAGTTGGTTAATATGACGTGCTACGGGGTGCACATTCTCAGTGGAAATACAAAATGTTTTGTAGGGCCTGGTTGCATCTGCCGTCACCGTGTGCTGCCCCTGCCATCATGCCATGAAATAATCTACAGGTAAACCCAAGATATTTCTTGAAGCAATGTGTTTAGATTCATTGAAAAACAAAACCACATTGAAACGATGTTAATATGTAAGCTCTCGGGCTTGAATAGCTTTTCCTCAGAGAACAATGCTTTGACAAACATCAGTCCATCTGGTTCTCCTACACCTATGCCAGGATAGCAAAGGGAGGGAAAGGCTCAAAATACTGTCTGAAGTCATGGCCAACACATTATGCCCATCGCAGACCCACCTGGGGCAGGCATCCTCCCCAGATGCTGTTCTCCTGTTCATGAGGGCTAGTGCTGCATCCCTGGATGCTGCCCAGGAAAGCCCTGCTCACCCCGCATATGCTGGTGGAAATTAGGAGTAGCTCACCAGCACTCAGCAGCACCCACCATGGGTGGGAGTGTCTGTCAGGATACAAAAAGAGGAGTCTGGTTTTGCTGCCTCATCTTGCTCCCATGAAGTCAATGGTTGGATCAACCAGAGTTGGCCCAACGGATCATGTAGTGCCCCGCCACCATCCATACAGAGCCCTCTTCCCTTCGCTCCAAGCAGGGGACATCCCACATCTCTAAGCCAAATTCAACCTTACTGCTATTCTTTCGTTGCTCACCTTCCATACAGCTCTGTGAGTGTCCAGGAGGCTCTGAGACCTCACAGGGAAACTTTTCTGCTCAGAGTGGGACCCAGCCTTGAACCAGATCCCACCAGCACCCAGGGGAATCTGGAGCCAGATCCAGCCAACCTGCCCAGGATATTTTGGAGCCAGGTATGTATCCAAGGCCCATGAAACAAACTTTTCCCTAAAGACTAGGTAGGTATGGGGACTAAATGCTTAAGCAGGACCCATGTTCCAGCCAGCCCTTGGACTATTTGATCTGCAAAACAACCACCATAAAAAGTGCTAGGAAATAAAAACAGGAGGCAGCTTCAAGACTGTCTTCCCCTACCCCAGAAGAGACCCCATCAGTCAGTCCATCCAGCTGTGTGGTGTTACTGGAGACATCAGTGGTGTTTGCCACCTCTTCAGGAAGGCCCATCTGGAGCAAGAGTTTAGAGATAAGGCTGTTGAACTTGCTCTCTGTGGTAGACCAAGGCTCTTCACTTGGGGTTGGGGCTTCAGAGGTGACATTCAGCTCCACTGGGTCAAGACAGTAACCTTCTGGTGATCTTTCATAGAACACATCCATCAGGTCAATCCCAGCTACTGAGGAGGGGGAGGCACAGGGAATATCCCTGACGAGCCTGTAATTCTCCATCCACTCCCTCAGCCACTCAATGCGGCAGTCACAGTCCCAGGGATTGCGGAAGAGGTACAGCCGCCCCAGGAAGTACACCGGCTGGAAGACGGAAAAGGGTAGGGTTGTCAGGTTGTTGCTGTTCAAGTGCAATGCGACTAGGCTGGTGAGGTTTTCAAAAGCCCCATCCTCAATGTAGCTGATCCTGTTGCGGTCCAGGTAGAGGACCTCCAGCTCCCCCAGGTCCCTGAACCAGGTGTTGGAAACGTTCCTGAGGAAATTCCCCCCCAGGTTGAGCATCTTCAGGCACTTCAGGCCATCAAAGGAGTTTTCTGGAAGCTCACTGATCAAATTGTCATTCAGGTACAGGTACTCCATCTTCTGGCAGCCCTGAAAAGCTCGCTCATGAATGACATTTATCCTGTTGTCCTGCAGATTCAGGTATTTCAGCTTGGTCAGGCCCTGCAGGGAGTTATAGGCTACTGCTTCTATCCTGTTTCTCTCCAGGTAAACATGGGTGAGGTTCTCCATGCCCCTGATAGCACCCGGGATCCTCCGAAAGTTGTTCTGGAAGCAGAACAGCTCCTGCAGAGCAGGCAGCTCGATGAAGATCCTGTCTGGGATGTTGAAAAGATTGCAGTCTGCCAGGTCCAGCTTGACCAGCCGTCTGAGAGCCGTGAAAGTCCGCGTGTGGAGATAGCGAATGTACTCATTGTGGGCCATCTTCAGCTCGGTCAAGCTGGGCAGCCCCTTGAAAGCCCCTGGGGTGATAAAGGAGATATTGTTGTGGTTGAGCGACAGAGATCTGAGGGAAGGCAAGGTCCCAAAGGCCCTCTCAGAGAGGAACTTGATGCTGTTTTTGTCCAGGTTGATAGAGGAGGCTTCACAAGGGAATTCGCTAGGGATCTGCCCCAGACCGGCACGATCGCAGAGGACAGAGCAGCTCCGCTCCTGGGTGCACACACAGTTGGCAGGGCAGGACCGCACGCAGGCCCACACTGCATGGACGCGGGGGACCCAGAGGATCACTGTCAGAGAGGAACACACCATCCCCATGGGAGGAGAAAATCAGGATGCATTATTAGCAAATATATTAGTCACAAGAAATTATCACCACCTTTGCCTCCCTTCTCGCCAGGCTAATTGCCACCCACTACTCGTATGACAGTGTTGACCAAGAAGCTCTCCTGAAAGATTCCCAAAACTCTTCTGCTGGTGTTTGTAAACCTTCTGAGAAGATGTGTGTCTATGTAGATAGATAGATAGATAGATAGATAGATATGCCTCTATATATAAAGTCATTGAGAACATAATCTCTGGTTAATTTATTACCCCAAGAGAGGAAATCACCCAGACTGAAGTATTTCTCAGCATCTCTGTGATTGGTGTCTCTGCAAGCTGACATGTGGTTTGGCCATGGTTTGACCAGGAAGCAGGCAGACATGCACTCTGGAGACCAGCAGCTGTGGATGGGTTGCAGTATTTCTGGGTGGGGAAGAGGGGAGGGCAGGGTATGACAGTCTGGCAGCGGGCTGGGGAGATCAGTCAGTTGCCTGGGACATGTCAAATTCATGCTTTTTGCTTCTTTCATGTATTTGGTCATTCCATCTAACAGTTCTCCACCAGAGGTATGAGCTGGTACAGCACTGCAAGGAGAACTATCAGCTGCTAAGGATGCAGCACAGTGTTTTACAATAAAACATTCCCACTGTGCTTTGGTGGGAAGACACAAGGCAAAACAAAACAAGAGATACTGGTGAGCTGCTTTCTTCATGATCTCATCACAGACAAGCTACTCTGTACCTCCAGCATATTTTTTACTGTTTTGCCAATTCTTCAAACAGTTGTGATAATGTCTTACTCTTGATGGAGCAGCTGCTTTGTCCTTTATTCAACCTGACACAGGAGGTGTGTGGCTATCAAGGTTTCTTTCCCAGTTAGGCCCATGCAGGTGGATGTACAGAGGCAAAGAAAATAAAAGCTCTTGGGGACAAATCAGAGAAGAAGGAAGAGGAGACATCAGTCTCCATGGACAGGCATTTTTGTGAGGAAAAAATATCCAGTCGACCAGACATCTGGGAAATAACCTCATTAGAGAGGACGAACTGAAGGCAGAGCCCATTTTGTAATTGCTCTTACAGGCACATCCTACCTGCTGCTCAACAAACCCACACCAGCCACACCAGCCACACCAGCAAACTCCACATGTAGTCACTGGCAGGAAACAGTGGTGTTGCCACCAACTGGCTCTTCTGCTACCCTTTTTGGCTCACATACAAGCACAGGCCTTTTACTTTTAAAATTTTTTCAACAAGGCATGATACAGGGTCTTTACCAACAGGCACCTTTGCTATAGCAGTGCTGAGATCACGTCTCTGCTGCTGCATTCTTGGGCTGAGAGATGAGGAATAAGCTTTCCCCCACCTTCCTGCTGCCTGTCTAGAGAGGGAAGCCCCCAGCAGCTGGGTTGCCTCTCCCCACCAGTTTGCAGCACAGCGATTGCCTGCTACAGCTGTATTCCCAATGGACATTTCTATTAGGACAGACTTGTGAGGTGATAAGCCAGGAAGCATCAGCTTCAGCAAACATCAAGCTTTTATTTTTGCAGCCCCTGAAGCTTTAATGTACAGACCAAACTACAGTCCGAAACACAATTGTTCTGCCCTTTCTCCATCCTTTTTAGAGGCAACATGCAGGGTTCTCCATTTATGTGCCATGCTGCCTGTGGCTACTTCAAGCAGGAGACTTGCAAAACCAGTTGCCGGGCAGGTCCCCATTCAACCCAGTAGCTGATCAGACTGGTTCTGTTCCAACCAACCCGGTCATTGCATGTAGAAGAGGGATTCAGTTATGCAGAGGGAGCATCCCAGAAGGACTTTAGCCATGGCCTCTTTATCAAAATTCAGGTCCCATATAGCCTGGCCACGCTCTCATGACTAAAGAATTAGCAAACCAGAATCCTTTCAAGAATAAATGATAGTGAAGGACTCTGAGAGGTGGAAAGGATTTTAGACAGGTTGTCATTCTGCCTGTTTGTATGCTCTTCTCCTTTTCCCTGAGCCCTTATCTAACAGCCACAGCTAAAGGAAAGCACCCTTCAGCCAGGGCCATGGGTAGACCACAGGTGAGGAGCCAAAGGACAAGAGGGGGAGCAACATGCTTGCCTCAGATTGCTTTCTTCGTGCACGCTGCCCAGGGGCTGCCTCATCTGCTACCCTGTGCAGCAGTTCACACTGTTGCTTGCAAATAGGAGTGTGTGTTGGCTTTGTTACATGGTTACATAAACTGAGGGCCAGACAGATTAAGGATTTGCCTGTTCCCAAACATCTGACCGCAGGTGCCTGTCTGGAAACGATGGATGGAAGTGTTGCTGCTGGAACGAGATGAGAGAGCTTTGCATGGGCTCAGGGTGACATCCAGAGGGGCATATGTGTATAGGCTGCCCTGTATGTGAGACTGTCCCAAGCAAGCCCAAGGTTTAGTGGAAGATACCCCAAGCTCCCCAGCATCTCTGGCCTTCAGAGCAGACCTTCCCCAGCAGCGGCGTACACTGTGTGCAGTGTAGGAATTAGCACACTGATAACTAAATCCCCTCCTTCCCCTCCCTGCTTGTTCTCTAATCACTTGATAAAGGAAATGTCTGTACCCAAGCCATATCCAGCCTGTTCTCCTTATACCTGGGGTTTTCTTAATGCCAGGTCCTCTCCTAATGGCATTTCACTACATGTTTCTACGACCTCTATTTACAAGCCCATCTCTTAGCATTGTGCAGTACATGGAAAACAAACATCTGAGGACCATCCAACTAGAAAACAATCCTCTGGCAACAGGAGCTCAGAGGAGCACCCCAGCACCGCAGTCTTCTGGCAATTCACCCTCTTTCTCTTGCAAAGAAAGCTGGAAAAAAAAATCCTCCATCTGAATCCAAGCCCTCAGGAAAGTGACTGCTCAGAGCACAGAACAGATCTCAGCTGTGGGACAGATCTCCTCTGAGCAATGTGGCATGAAACATTCCCACCTCTCCTTCCCTGCACCTTCTCCTTCTTTGCTTTTTACACAGGGCAGCAGAGGGAAGATGCCTCCAACTCACTGACACAGAGGGTGCTCAAACAAGATGCGTGTTTAAGAAAAAGGGTGAAATGTGGCAGTAAAGTCAAAAATATTTTTGAGATTAAGGAATAAACAGCATTCCACCCAGGCGTGATCTCTTTTGTTCTTTTAAATGCTATGGTATTTGAAAGGAAAGGTCGGTGACCAACAAATGTTTGTAGTTTTGAGAAGGGCAAGAAACAATGATTGTGTAATTGAGTATTTAACCTATACCTTTCCGACCGAGCGGTCTAATCCACTACTGGGTAAGGCAGAATAAGAGTATACTCACCATTTAAAATGATGGCAAACATTACCTTGATTATTCACTAGTGTCATTTCAGGTCTGGCAAGTGAACTTGAGGGATCTAAAAGCACACAGGAAGAGCAGAGACAGGTTTCATCCTCAGTCATTTCCCTACATCATTTTCCCACAATAAGGCCTATCTTTAGAAAGGTAGATGAAAGAAAAAGCTCCTCTTCCATACGCTTTCAAACTGAAGAAGTCCCCAGCACATTCCTGGTGAGCATCTTTCTTCCACCACTGACCTTCTCAAGAAATCCTGCAGCTTTGTACTTTTCATGAGCTCATCCACATCCTTTCCACCAGCTGTGCCGCGGGCCAGTTCCTATCATCTGTGATGGGAAAAGACCAGTCAGAGACCAATCATCTCCCCACGTCCCCAGGCAATAGGTCCCAGTACAGAGGATTGTAACCAGCTTAGCACCAAACAGTCAAAACTAAAATTCCTAACAGAAATCATCTTACCTAGCCAGGCAGTGGTTGTGTCCTCCCTCCTGCTCATGAGGCTGCCATTAGCCATACGACTCAGTGTTCGTAAAGTTGGCAATTTTTTTTTCCCCACAAGCTATCATTTAATGGCAGGAAAATCCCCTGTATCAGAGGAGGATTAGTGGAGATGGAAGAATCTGTCTGTCCTCTAAAGCTCCTAAAGCAAAACAGGGATTGCAGACAGACCAAACTGATGCTTTCTCCTCTCTGCCAACCTGCTCTCCCCCCACCATTAAAGGAAAAAAAAAAAAAACCAAAAAAAAACCCCAACAAATAACAAACAACAGCCCAGAACTGGACTTCCGCCATTCAGACAGCATTGCCGAATGTCATTACTCCACTGCCCATTATATAACAGCAGAGGAGGTGGGAGAGGGGGGCGCAGTCTAAATGTGATTAGATTTGGGGGCAAGCGCAGGCTTATGGTTTCCCTTCATAGAGCTCTCCAATCCGACACAGCCTGAGACTCTCTTCCCCCAGGCACGCTTTCCCAGCCCCAGCGTAGCTCACACCACTAACAGACGCTTTGCTTTGCTGGGAACGGCTTCCTGAAGGACAAGGAGACACCAGCAGCACTGGGAGAAAGGTCAGCAAACCCAGCGAGCTCGTAGGGTGCATGAGGGCCTGATAATACTAAACTCGGCCCTGCCTATGAGCGTGTTTTGCTTGTGATGCTGCAGCCGGCGCGTGGAAACCGTGAGGACGGGTTCTGTGTGTGGTGATGTTTTAGCGTCCAGGGTGTGAATTGATTTTTTAAAGCCTTTTCTGACAGAATGACAAGGGTTTCTTTGGAGAGTGGGGGCTGAATGAGTGAGTTATCTCAGCCTCCCATGCCTTAGGTAATTGCATTCGCCATGTCAGAGGGAAAAGCAGCTCTACCCTTTATTGCTAAAAGTGAATTATTCTGCTGATTCCCCCCCATTCCCCACCCCAGGAAACAGAACACCTGATGAATTTATGCTTGATACAGCAAGGAAGATTCAGCTGGGAACCAGCCCATTGCTGCTTGGCTCCTCCTGCTAAATAAAGCCCCCATATACGTCGGGGTCTTAAGGCATATGGCTGGCACCTCAGGAAACCTGCGTCTGCCTAAACAGTGTGGTGATGGGTGGCAAAGGGAAGGGGCTGACCCATGTAGCACTGAGCCTTACCCGAAAGGATACCTTTCCCCACCACAGGGTTGTACCAACCCCCCCAGCCCTGCACTTGTGTGCTCTGTGCCATGCTGCCTTGCACAGAGGAGGAAAGGGCTTTGCAAAGCCCCACACAGGGGTATTGCGGCCTCCGCCTCGGAGCTGAAGTTGTGGGGACAGGATTGGCACCAGCTGGTGTTTCCCCCAAAAGGTCCCAGTTCCCACTGGACTCTGAGGAAGCCACAACCTGTCTGAGCGAAGAAAGCAGGTCACTGGCCTTTCAGCCATGAAGAGAATGAGCACAGAGGAGAAGCACTATATCCAGCTCCTTTTTCCCCAACATTTACCATGGTGGTACAGAATCACAGAATCGTAGGGGTTGGAAGGGACCTCCAGAGATCATCGAGTCCAACCCCCCTGCCCAAGCAGGTTCCCTAGGACAGGTCGCACAGGAAGGTGTCCAGACAGGTCTTGAATATCTTGCACAAGCGGTGAGGGCAGAGAGCAAGGAGGGTACGTGGGACTTGGGTACAATTTGGTGTGTGATCAGTCAGCATCTCCACCAAGACTAGACCTGCTGCTTGCTTTGCAAAGCGATAACAGATGAGTTCTCGGAAACAAGGAGGGGCTGATCTGCACCAAGGCACCAGGTTTCTGCTCAGACTCTGGGGCTCTCCTATGTCTCACTGCTCTTCTTCCATGTGCACAGTAAGGAACCCAAGGGGACAGGACATGAAGGACCACTGAGCCCTCAAAAGTACTTTTGTCATAAGCAGAGCCAACTTCCCCAGTGGGGCAGGTCAAAACACATCCCCAAGGAGGGCACTGGGAACCTCTGCTATGCACAACAGGGGGGAGCTTATTAAACTGGGAGCTTTGGGGGAGCTTATTAAACGGGGAGCTGTATGCAGCTCATCAGGAACTTTTGGGTGGGAGAAGGACAGTGGCAGGAGGTGCCTATTGCAAAATCAGCAGCCGTGATGTGCCGAGGCATGCTCCAGCAGAAGCGCCAGGCTGAGCTGGAGAAAGGCTGGCAGGGAACACCTCTCAGGGAGCTGCTGCACAGGCAGCCTCGCTGTAGACCAGCAGAGATATTATTAGCTCCCACAGGAGCTTCTGACAACAGCCTTGCCATCAGCATCCCACAGACACAGCTCACTGGCTGCAGCTGGCCTGGAGATTGAGCCCAGCCCCACTCCATCTTTTTCTGCTATGGCTGGAGGTAGGAATGGCTGAAACAGTCCATGTCCTGCCCTTCTACCCACAGCCTCACCAGCCACCCTGTGCCAGCAGACCTAGAGCTCCTGCTTGGCCAGCAACAGCAGCTCCAAGGCTTAGAGTAGTGTATTTCTGAGCATCACCTATGGGCCGGAGTCTTAACCACCTCCAGACCACAGTACAGAGAAGATCTGCACGGGGTGGAGGCTGGGGAACTGGGGGTGGGAGATGTACTGAGGTCACAGTTTCTGGGAAAGTCTCCTGCTGCAGATAGCCAGCTGGTCAAGGAGCACTGCCCTGAGAGCGGATGCAGCAGAGCACTGCAGGAGCACCAAGCTTGCCACCCAGCACCTCCTGTGAACTTCTGCCAGCCCTTGCAACTGCTGATTGGTTTTCTGATAACCCTTGGTCCTGAAAGGACATGACAATGCAAGAAAGCAGCCTGGTAAGGAGAAGTTTCTAGTCTTCTTAGGTAAAATAACTACCAGAGGGTCTGTAAGGGAGACTGATGTATTCTTAAACGAACTTGGGCTTTAAACCATACCTCAACTGGTTTTAGAGCCTGACTCACGGCTGGTAGACGCTGAGGGCTGAGCACATTGCAGATGCTCAGTGCCAGGCAGCTACTGTGGCTGCTGGTCTGGAAGCAGACCAAGAAGCTACAGACCTTGCCACAGTGGCTCTGCACTGTTACTTTTGGTGCCACCAAGGGCTCTTCCTCATGACCTGTCCTGCCCTCTTTAACGTCTTAGAGAAACCAGAGGTCAACATAGCAGTGGAGCTGAGCCCAGAAAGCAGCAGAGCTATGCTGCTTCTGGGAAAAAAAAAAACCAAAATGAAAAAAAGAAGAGGGGGCGGGGGAGGGGTGGGTTGGGGGGAGTAAGGTTGTTTACATCTGATCTTCCATCAAAAGATTTTGGAGATTTCAGCCCTGACCAGAAGAGCCCGCTCTGCTCCGACAGCGTGTGCTGCATACGTAAGCCTTGGCACAACTCCAGAAGCTGGCAGTGAGGACAAGCCAGCTTTGCAGGGCAAGCCTGCACAGAGTTGATATGAGACTGCGTCTAACAACCCACTTCTTCATGGCCAGGGGCATTTCATGGGACAGTGGGTTAAGTATCCAAATGTAGCTCCTACCTCTGATACGCATCAATGTGATTTTAAATGACCACTGGGGAACACTTCATGCAGCAGTTCAGCAGCAGGTTAAAATATCCCCTTTCTTTTCAAAGGGAAAACCAGCTGGTGAGGCTCTTCTCGCCTGACTGGGTGTGAGAGAGGCCTCGTCACACTGCAGGCACCTTCATGGGCCCCAGCAGGCCCCATTTTCAGTGACGGAGGATGACAAGGCAGCCGAGGGCGTGCAGCTTTGGAGACACCGCCGCGCCACTAGACACCAGCACTGGGTTAGCTGGATCCCAACCATCACAAGTCCCGACGCTTCCAGCTAAATGCTGCCCTCCTTAGAGCAGCGAAGAGGCAGAGCTGCTTGCCCGACTTGGGTAGCTGAACATCGTCGCTCCCTTGTTTTTTGTCTCTGAGAGCTGCTTGCACTCATGGGACTGGTGCAGGGGGGTGAGGTCCCTGTGCCACAGAGCATCCGAGCCCCTCACCCACCCCAGGCTTTGGTTTCCTGAGCGGCTGTAATAGCAGCCACAGCTGCCAAGGCTGCCGAGGCTGGGTGCATACTTCCCCACTTCTCACAGCAGCAGCTGTGTGGTACATCTGAGCCTTTCCTGCACACATAATCGCTGGGGTGACCTTTGAAGTAGCTGCCTCAGCGTTTCTCACCACAGCCGCTGTTGTTGGCTCTGCCGTGTGGGATCCAGGCTGCATGTAGGGTGGTCACCCAGCCGGCCGCCACAGGCACAGCTCCGGAAGGCGTAGGTTTGGGGCAAGACTGAGCTGCGGTGGGACTTCTGTGCTGTAAGCAGACAGGACAGAGCAGCGTGGCTGTGCTGGGGTTTGAAACTTCAGCACAGCCCACACCACCACCAGAAATAGTGCTTGGTGCAGCTGCGATTGTTGCTGCTTACAGAAGATGTAGAAGAAGCTGAGGAACCAACCAGAACTTCGCCAGCGAGTAGTCTGAGCCCTTCCCTCACTCAGACGAGAGGACAGCTTCTCTGCTGTAGGTGGGGGTTTTGTTTTTGTCTAGATGGAGTCTCAGGCCCCCTGCGCCTCAGGCATTAAGCTCCAGGGGTCCTGAGGGCACAATAGGCATCTTAGGGAAGGGTTCTCCCCTGAGGCCACCCCTGCTCAAGGGCCCAGGAGTCCCATTTCATCCCTACCAGACCAGGGACCATTAGGCTCTGCGCAGCTTGGGTGCTGCAGATTGCATGCTGTCACTGGCACTCTGCCCCATGTTGCAGGCCCCTGGCAGCCTGCCCCCCACTCAGGCTGCTGTGCCATGCCCATGTTGGGCTGCCTTTGGCTGGTCCCATCCCAACCAGAGAAGACCCAAGTCAGGTCAAGAAAACCCTGGTAAGGGAGAGTTGCTGTGGTACCCCCTGCCATGCCCTCCCTGTGTATCCTCAGCAAGGAGGGCTGCCACCAGTGATGGCACCTCCAGACACATCAGAATGGTTCCTGTCCTTACGAAATAAACCCACCTCACCCCAGAGACCAGTTTTGGCCCCTAATTCCCCTCAGCAGCCTCTGCCAAGTGTCCGTGTTGATTCTGCCAGGTGTACATAACAACCCAAGCCTTGAACAGCTTTCCTGGCAAGACACTACAGACAGAACAGCCCATCGCCTGGGTTTGTCTGCAGTACGTTGCAGGCCCGCAGCCACTTCACACCAGCAGCTGTCACCTCATTTTCCCTCCCTGACTGAGCTGCGTCCCCAGCTGTGTCCCCACGGCAGCGCACACGCCCAGTGCTTGCTGCCCAGCCGTGGGCTGCCATCTCAGACGTGATCTAGATGAGAACAGCCTTTCTGTTTTTTGCTGCTGGGTTGGTCTGAGCAGGGATGGTTTCCCGATGGACATCTGCCTGTGGACAGAGTGCAAACAGGGCTGGGCACATCACCATGCCAAAAGCCAGACCAAGGTGCCCAGCGGCTGTGTCCCAGCTGGGCTCGGCTACCTGCAGGAGTAACTCTGGTAGACTTGTCACCACCTGGTCCATGGCAGGACAAAGCAGGGACAAGGGCCAGCAGCAACACTTGGCATGAAATAGCCACCAAAAAGCTGCTTACCCACAGGGAGGGGAGGGAAAGCAAAGCAGCAGAAAGAGGCAAGGGGCATGGTGGGTACCAGATTTGAAGCTCCAGCTCCACACTGGTCAAGCCCTGCAGCCAGAGAGGAGGCTCGGGAGCCCACAGCTGCAGCAGGAATGTCTTCTGAAAGGGAACAGCACACTCTAGGGTAGGCAGACTGAAGGAGATGCACTGCACAGCAAAGCACAGGCTAGTGTACTTGTCTGTCAGCCCAAACCTCTGCTGACGGCCCAGTTAGACATTGTGCAGACTCCATGCAAAGGGGACAAGGAACCATGGGGATGAAGCATACTTCCATCAAGGTCAAGTCCACCCACTGCCTGATACGAGGGCAGGACAGAGACCTTCTCCAAGACTGGCCAGGCCGCTGGCTTTCACACCAGCTCATGGGTTCTCTCCCAGCCCATCCTGTGGATGTGGTTACATGAGTCTCTGCTAATTAAGCAGTAATGTTTCCAGCCAGAAAGGAGCCGCACGGGGCTGCTCTGCAGTGAGGGTTTGGGTGGTCACCTGGGAAGCAAGTTCCCACTTCCTGTTGCAAGGTGTGTGGATGCACTATCATTGGAGCTATCAAGGGGCTTCCCCATAATACCCAGAGCAGCCTTGGGGAGGCTGAGGGAAACTGGGCTCAAATCTGTGTTGATTAAAAAGCTGAAGAGGAGCTTGAATCTACATTTCCCACATCTGTACCATGACTCTTGGCCTCTACTACATCATTTTTCCTCAAAACTGGCCAGCCATGCTCAGGCATCTCATTTCAGGGACAAACTGCTGCTGAGAATCCTGAACAGGGGCTGCATCACCCATCTTTCTCTGCGGGGTGTGGGGACCCCTGCGCTCCCCTCTGCCTTTCAGCAGCCCTCAGCTCGACATGCTGTGCCACATCACTGCCGTCACCTGGCGTGAGCCGAGCAGGCAGCTCCTGCTCACACATCCCGTTAGCAGACAGGGAAAGTCAAGGCTGGCAGTGCCTGTAGCAGCCAAACCACCCTCCCCACCAAAGCCAGTTCAAGGTTGCCAGTGGTGGCATGCACAGCAGGGGAGCCCTGGGAGGGTTCCTGCAGCTTTTCTGAGAAGCTGAGGAGCTGCCCTGACCCAGCTCTTTGGCATCTGCAGGGTCATGTCTACCCTGTGTCATAGAGAGCCGCTCATCTCCTGCTTAAGTCTTCATGCCAGACTGCTGCCCGAGGCAGGGACTACTGGCAGGTCCTCAGGAAGGCTGCTCAGTAGACACACAAAGGTGAGGACACATCACAGTTAGCGGCTTAATTCTCCTTTAGTGGCTACTGAGTCCATTAATCTTAAAGCTGCCTCCACAGCCACGTACGGGCAATGTGCAATGAACTTAAACACAGGACTGCCAACACCTTTCCAAACAGCTGAACAGAAAGCAGGCTATACATTATCCAAGCCAACAGCCCTCCCAGGCCTCACAGACAGTTTATTTACCTTACGGTGATTCATTCCTCCCTCTTCCATGACAGGACCAGTGCCACCTTCTCCCCACATATAGTGTCAACATTTGGGGCAGGTTCATTTCTTACTTGTCTCTGCTTAACTGGGGCACTTCTGCCAGGAGCCTGCTCTCTAGCCAGGTCAGATCTTCAGGGAGAAGGAACCAGAAGCCCTGGGACTCTTGGATCATGGGAGGCTACAATTATGCTGCACTGTGGTTTTTGCTCTACCTGTCACAGTACTTTCCCCCACCTAAGTAATGCTCCTGTATGCTGAGTAACAAGGAGCACTCCATCATGCCAAGCAGCTGCAATCACCTGCTAACAGATCTGAAAGCATAATCCTGTTGTCTGTCGAAGATGGTGGCAGACAGGAAAGGAGATCGCCAGATCAGATCACCAGAAAGCCGATCACCAGATGAGGAATGAACTTCAATAACACCCTAAGCAGCCCACTAAACAGGAGGTTAGGGCAGTATACACTTGCAGGTGATCTGGAAGATTTGTTAAATGAACTTACGGTGCCTTCCTGAGCATGTAACAGCAATGCACTCACTGCATAGCCAAGCCCAGAGCAGTTAAGAGGACTGGGCTGAAAACATGGCAAGAGAACTTGCTAGAAATGGTTCATTGTGGCCGAGTCTTCCTTCCAGTTAACGTTACAATACAAATAGCCACAAACACACCTTTCATCCATGCCACCTCCTAGCAAAGGACGGGGCCAGAAGAAACTCTCCAGTGCTTCTCCCTGCAGCTACATGAGTAAAAACTTCCCCATACAGTACAGCGCACCTGAACAGCACGTGTTGGACCACTAAGAAAGGATGTGCCATGGTAAAGGACAAAGAAACTCAGGCACCCCAAACACAGAGCACGTGAAACCCTGGTAAGTAACCAGGCATCGTTCCAGGGTGCACTGGAGGGGAGAGGGACTGCTCACTGAGGCTGGGAGCTGCCTTGAGAGCAGCCAGTGGAGCCAGCAGCAGCCATCTGCCATGCTGATTTCTCCAAGGAGGTTAGATTCTCCAGCTACAATAACATGGCTACTCAAACATCCACCACTTGACATATGCAGAGTTTTTGCCCAAGTCTAAATGATTAAAACTAGCTAGAGTTTGGGAAATGGCCACCAGGATAGATAAGCCCACACTTATGCCCATGTACTCTGCTTCCTACTCATTCCCTGATGTGATTTTATGGACTGCTCACACCTACACTGTGACAACCCTGGGTGTCACCAAAAAAAAACCCAACCCCACAGCTGTGTTACAGGCAAACACAGGAAATCCCCCACATTTATGGTGTATTTATGGATCACAGAAGTACAGTGCCTCTGCTCATGCAAAAGGCTGTTTCCTGCCAGCTGCAGGAGCCCACAGTACCTGTGGGAGAAGGGGCACAAATGCTTTATCTGAGATATCAAGTCGATAGTGATGGAGGAAATAGCTCCTCCACAGCCTGGCAAATACTTACACTCTCAGATAGGATCGGTGCTGAGTCCCAAACCTAGCAACCCACAACGTGAAGAGAGAGCTCAACTCCCACTAGTTCGATAGCAGCAAAGCTGCAGCCTGCAAATCCCTTAACCATTTCTAGGTTGCATCTAGGGATGCCATGCAGGTTTGCATTGGGCTCGCAGCAGCCAGTAAAAGGGGGGGTGGGGGAAGGGAACCCTCTTTGCTCTCATCAGAAAACCTGTGTTAGCAACAGCTGCGCTTTAGCAACAAGTGTGGTGCAACAAGTTGGTTGAGCTACCGTGCTTGCTTTGAGTTATAACAGAGCGCAGAGAACATCTGCTCTCCGCGTAGGGTGGGGAAACAGAAAATACATGATGAGGTAAACACCAGGCATACGAGGCAGGGGGAGGGAGATGCTGCAGCAGCGCATTGATCAAGCTGAGCTGTGAGAAACGTGAAGGAGGGCTAGACATTCGGCATTAAAAATAGATCACACCAGGGCTCTGCAAGACACTGTAGCCCTTAAAAAAAAAAAATCTGTCTTCTACCCAGAATTTCTCACTGTGGTCCTTATTTCCCCTTGATTTAGGCAGCACTTTCACACTTCTCCTCTGAGACTTACTGTGCTGTGCTAGGGGGACACGTGAGGGTGTGGGACAGGGAAAGGGCAGCACGCCCGGCTGTGCAGGGCTGTGCTTCCCTTCACCCTGGTGCCCAGCAGCACCTCCAGGGCACCCAAAACACACCCTCTCCTTCCTCAGTGCTGAGCATTCGCAGCAGCCATGCAGGTGCTCTGGGTGATGACAGACAACCTGTCCGCACTCCCTCCCAACTGAGCAGCGGGCTCCCCAGCATAACTTAAATGCGTGCCTTGCCCTTAAATGGGATGGGGAAACTCTGCTGCTTGGGGCTGATACTAGGATTTTTAGAAGTGCAATTTAAAAATTGCATAGCAAGGAGCAGATAGTGGAAATGATTAATTAAAACACCAAGCCAGGACACCCTCAGTCCAATATTATGGGTAGATGCTCAGTAGGTGCCTTTGACAGAACATCCCTTCAGGTCTGAAAGACCCGACCAGTGCTACGAGTTGGCTGTGTATCACCTGAGGGTCTCCAGCTGAAGAGCTACGACATGAGGTCTTGTCACAGGGTGCAGAAAAGAGGGAACCTGGTGGGAAATGGGACAGGCAACCAGGGTAGTAACATGATACAGCAAAGGTTGGCTTGTGTCAGCAAAGCCCTTAGCCAAACATACCTTGTCTCACACTCACCTCCCACACCTCCCCTTTTGTGGCTCCGCTGAGCCACCTGTGTTTAGGTGGTCCTTTCCATATTTGAGAGACCTAAAAAGAATTAGGCATTAGCCACGGGATGTCAGCAGCATGGATGCTGGAATATCCTTGAGGCTCCAGGTCTGAAGATTTGGTCCTCCAAGGAACAAAAGTGCTTTGGGAGTCTTGAGGCTTAGGCAGCAATTAAGGGAGATCTAAACATTGTATTTATTGAAGGATTGAACGTTCCTACCTTCCCACAAAAAACTCCCTGGGTGTTAGCCTTAATTCTATCATGCCTGTGTATGGCCAACCAGCCCAGTCCGAACACACTCCATCAGGTCTTGCTGGGGCACTACTCACAAACCTTGTGCTCCTCCACCTTCTTGCTTGTGGGAAGCCCAGCCCCACAGCTGCTGTCAGGAGGGCAGCCTTCTGGCAAGCGCTCCAACCTCTGTCCCAGGCGAGGCTGAAGAGAATACTTGCCACCACTCACCTGGGAGTATGCCGGGACAAACTGTGCTCTGCAGCATGCAGCAGTAGTTAACAGGAGCAACATCAGACAAGGTTTGTACAACCAGCAGGTTATTGAGCTCTCACATGACAGATGGAAGCCCCAAGTTTTCCACTTTCCACCTTATGGGGAGAGTCTAACCCCCACCACCCCATCCCCTCAAGAAGCGCCCTACCAGCGGTAGCAATGGGCCAGCGTGGATGAAAGGGGGACTAACCCCCCCTCCTGTCGAAACCGTGGCACTGTGCAGCGGAATTAACAAATGAAGCCAGCAGGCTTCTGGCTGCTGGAGCCTCCTGAAAAAGCAGGCTGAGATTTGCAAACACATCCGGTTGGGGGGCCGGGGGGGACCGTGGCCGCCTGTTTCCTGGACAGCTTCTGTATTTTGCGTTTAACCAATCTGTGGGGAAATGTAGAAGCAGCCTCAGGAACAGAGAGCAGACCCCAAGGAAATTCCCCTACCTGCCATGAAAGCCCCCACTGCTGCCACCCCTCCTGAGGACACCACGTACCTGGACCCATGCCTGATAAAACACATGGACAAAAAAACCGCAAGGCCCAGAGGCACTGAGCATGGGCAGAGCACAGAAGCTGCACAGGTCAAAGGTTCACACTGTAATTTGGGTGGTTTTTGGTTTTGCCAGTGGTCTCCCTCAGGCACATGGGAAGTCTGGAGCTGAGACTGGGGTGGAGGGGGACAGGGATAGGGCAACAACCACTCCCAGAGGCCTCTGTGGCGTTATCAGACCCCTGGGCAGCCTGTCTTCCCACATGCAAAATGGGAAGTGGCAAGATTAAAAGAAGCCCAAATCAAGAGACTCAAGTGTCTGCTCTTGATGAAATCTGACGTGAGGCAAGGAAGCCTAACCAGGGCCTAGAAGAGCACTAATTATCACATGGAAAATTAACAGATAATTTGTCTCTGATGTGAGCTAATCATTTCTTGTGGAGGGATTAATTAAACAGGGGAATTAGATTACTAAGAATTTGTGGAGTGACCAGTTTTGATGGGATTCAGCTAATGAGCTATGTGATAATTGTGTCGGCTTCATTCTCTCCTCCTCTAGACACAAGAGGACACAGAGCAGAAGAGTTCAGTGTCTCCCCTTCCCAGCCTGAGATGACCATGCCTTACTCAGCCTTCACCTTTTTTTCTTGGCAAAATTATCTTTTTTGTTCCTGAGCAAATGAAAAGCAAAAGGCTAAAGTGGCCAACTGGCAAAACGCAGCTGTTAAAATCTTTTAAAAAATAAAAAAATACTAGTAGGTGGGACAGAGGGAAGCTTCCTTTACATAAACAGCTCTCAGGGTCATGATGCACCCTCCTGCCCGAGCTCAGTGCCAGACAAACACCACAGGGAATTGGAGTAAAAAATTTGGTGTCAGCTCCTTCCAGCAAAGAAGGGGGGGTAAAGGGTCAGCATCTTACTTCCTCGGACATGTGTGAGGCACTTGGAACAAGAGAAAACTGATTTCGCTTGGGATTTCAATTACATCTGAGTTTTTACTCAGTCCTGAGCGATGGATGGGAGGTTGAGGGTCTTCCATGGCCGTTAATAAAACCCAATCCACATGGTGCCACCAACATGCTCCAGGCTGGGTGCAGGCATGAAACCTCATTTCTGTCTAATTAGCCAGAGTGGTGTTTATGTCAGTGTTATACTTGTACAGCAGCTCCGTGCCAGCTGCAGGAAGAGAAATGATATCCAGCCTTGTAGAAACGAGGAGCCACATGGGCAGACACCACCTGATCTCTCATAAAGCCTGCCAGCACAAAAATAACTTCTCAGAAACACTTGAACATGTCTGAACAAGCAGAGCGAGCCAATACTGGATCAGCACTTTGCATCACAGGGCTGAAGCATGTGCAATCCAGCCTTCAAAGCCCTAAATTTGCTCGGATTTGCTCCATCTTCAAACGGATGCCCAAGCTCATGTACTTTCAGTTCTGCCATCTCTTGACAGCATTACGTGCCAAACTCTGTATCAGCCCTCCTGGATGGAAAACCACAAGCATTTACATTTCAGGGCAGTGACTAATTTGCGGCACCTATAATGGGTGAGGCTCTGCGAGTGAAGTAAAATGGACAGATCCAAGGGGAACCAAGGGGGGAGGTTACATTACCTAATTCATGCACAGGCTGTGTTTTTCCACATGTGAATAGAGGCCGAAGGAGGCAAACAAAAAGCTTGTGGTTCTCAAGAGATGAGCGTGCTGACTTGTCAAATGATTCTCCGGGTGTAAGGATTTTCCCTGATACTGCACGTCCCTGCCATGGTAACACAAGCCGACAGCTCTGAGGCATTTTGCAGTTTATGCCTGGACGACAATAACAATTAAAACAGTTTTATGAAAGCTCTCAGTGTGTGCTAGTGAGTTCGTGTTACAGAACAAAATATTCTCTCCTGGAACATGCTGGGTCTAATGCAGATTCAACATTTCTGGGTGACGCAAATGCTGTAAAAACAACTCTGAGTCACAGAATAAAATCACGTAATTCCCTGAAGCCAAATAAGGACAGAACTGGGCCCACGCAGCTCCGACTTCCCACTTACTTGGTAGTAACAATTTTGTTTGTCTTCCCATCTAAAGGATACCATTTGCCTTGCTCTCACTGCAAATCTTGTGCTCCCTCTCCCTCGGGCCCTTGTCGGTGTTAGCACAGGTACTGTGGAGAACAAAGTCCTGTCCCAGCACCTGCGAGGTGTAGTGTAAAGCCAGGCAGGCACTCTCGGGGACGAGCTTTGCTAACTGCTGTGAAGGCTTTTTGAGGAACCTGGAAGGCGTTCTCCCAGTAGTTAGTTATACTGCAATGTGTTTTTCACCAAGAGTTTGTTTACAACCCACTAGAGGCAGGCTTGGGCATTTTATGAGTGCGATACAGCAGCGCGCAAAGAGCACTTAATGCTTTGAGTCTTTAGAACGGTTTTTAATTTTGTAACACAACTAAATTGCTTCACCACCAAATTTCCCGTGCCCAAACTGGGCAAAGCCTTGTGCAAACAGTCATGCAGCATGCAAATATGCCTTCAGACTTGATCTGTGGGTGGTGTAAATCATCCTCACTCTGCTGCTGTCACTTTGCATCAGTAGCTGCTGAGCTTTCCACTTTGAAACCTTAAGGCCACTTTATTAACAGGGTGGGAGGAGTCATAGAAGGGTTGTACTTAACAAACAAGATGTGATATATCTGCAGTGCAAGGAAGCTTATTGTTTTAGTTATTTTCAGCATTGTTGACTTTCCTTCTCCCTGATGTGATGGCATCTGCGCACGAGAGCTGAGTGACCACGCAGGAAATACAGGTTGTGATGTTTGCATGGTAATGCACCGTAATCTAGATGTAACCAGAAAGCAAATCCAAGCTACCTACGTCCTTACAGGTGACTAACGACTGCACCTCTTTAGGGTCCCATTTGGAAGATGCAGTGACAGACCCTCAGCTACATCTTGCAACGCAAAAGCCTCTTCAAGCAGGTGAGAATGTAGTGATGTTTGCGTATCATGGCTGCCTGATGATCAGCATATACGATACCACCGGTGCCTCATTAAGGACCATACCCTTGCGTACTTGAAGGTATTAACACAGCAGAGCAGAGACATATTTAAAATGTGGGATTCATAAATCAGAAAGGACAAAGTGTGCTGCGAAGTACCAGAGCCTTAACTCATCCGTCGGTACAGCCAACACATGCTTGCACAGCTGCACCCCCATGTCAGCCTTCGGCTCAGCTATCCCTCCTCCTTCTCTTCCCTGCACTTCGGTGTCTTCCAAGTTACCACTAGTAACTGAATGTATTTACTGAATATAATTGAGGTCTCCAAGAATAGAAGAGACCTCATTGCACATCTGACATTTTTGTGTTTAACAGTAACATTTATGCACTTGAGGCATGTTTTTCCACTGCTGGTTTTCAAACACAGTAAAGTCAGCCTGCTGTTAATGCTGTGCTTTTTTTTTCCTGGAAGGCCTGCTAGATCCCTAATGGAGGCTTCATCGCCAGCGTGTCACTTGATGAAAAGCAAAAGAAGTGATTTATTCAGCCCCTTTAAAACTCCTGTATCATTAAATCCAATGGAGTGCAAATGTTTGAGAAGTGTTGAGAAGAAAACACATCTCTATTAAAGCTCCAAGACTTGTCTTTTTGAGTAAGGAAAAAGCCATTTTATACGTCTGAGGCCTCCCACACCATATTCTTAAGAGAGGACAGGCAGGAAATTGTCTATCAGACATTCCTCATTGGGGGAGAAAAAGAAACAGGTCAAACTTCCTTAACGTAGCATAAACTAGCTAAAAAGAAATGACTGGGGTTCCAACTTTCTTGCCAACTTTCATCCACTCATAAGCCTGGAAAGCTCAATGCTTTCCTCTGGGATTTAGACATCCACATGAGAGGGTAAGTGAAAGTTGCAGATAAGCATCTCTAAAGAAGAGACAGAGCACCGTTAGAACCCAACCATCCTCACATGTGATCTGTCAGGCTGTGTATGAGCTTAGGCTGGGGAGGGCACAGCAGCGACTTCCACTCAGATAAATGATGACGAGTGCAGCACTGTCTACAGCAACCACCACAAAGCTTACAGAGCTCTCCTCCAAATACTGTTAAGTCACCCATCTAACTTGAACTGTCATAAATGCACCATCATGGGGTTTGTTGTGCCAGCCTTTCTTTTCCATCAAAAGGAATGTCCTACATGGAGATCAATACAAATGGGTGGCACAGCAAACTGGTAGCAAGCCTCTCAAGCCCAAATATTTGGCTCTTTACCTGTAAGCAGACACCAGGATCAAATCTGAATCTCACGCCTAGGAAGGCTGCCCCCTGTAAGGGGCAGAGTACTCCAGTGGCCTTCCTAGGCCGCAAAGGCGGCCCTATTTTAGCCTGCATGTACACAGACAACTGCCATGCAAAGCCCAATGCATTCCCAGGCTGCCAGTGGATTTTATGACCGTTGCTTTTTGTCTTGTGTTGCCTACTTCCCTAACTCGTGGCAAAAGCTGCACCTCCATCTCTTGGCTACCAGAGATGAGGGGTGATGTGTTCACAAGCCATCGAGGCTGAATCTGTCAGAACTGATGCCAGGACTGACTGTGTCATTCTGCAGAGGGCACTAGTTGCTCCTCCGGTCAGTCACCAGACCACAGTATGCAGAGTTTCACAGCTGTCACACTGAATATTTTAAACAACTGGGTTTTTGCCAAGTCAGAACACATTCACAAACCAAGAGGCCATCTCAGGACAAAGCCCGTCCAGGAAAAAGCCTGTTTCTATTTTGGCACTGCAGCTTGGAGCAAGAGGGTACAGATCCCAGGACTGTCACAGCTGGAGTCTGTTTATGGAAGAGATCTAAAACACAGACTCAGCTAATCTCTGAATTTCCTCAAGCAAAACATACAAACCCGCTTGTTTATTCACCCCAGACAGGAATTTCATCAAATGAGGCCTCTAACATCTGACTACAGTTCACAAACCACCCTCTCAAAGTCCACAGGTGATACTTCAGGGAGATCAGAAGAAAAGCAGACCTAAGAGAAACAACTTCCCTAAGAAGGTCTCTCATCACTCCATAAGAATTACAGAGCTAATCCTCCCTGCTCTCATGAGTAATCCTATGCATTTGCACAGCAATTCAGATAAGACACTACTCTGCTAGATGCTATACAAACACAGAACAAAAGGCTATGGGACATCACCAGAGAAGGGCAAACAGGCTGGTGAAGGGGCTGGAGAGCAAACCTTCCGAGGAGTGGCTGAGGGAACTGGGGTTCTTTAGCCTGGAGAAGAGGAGGCTGAGGGGAGACCTTATCACAGCCTACAATGGCCTGAAAGGAGGTTGTAGAGAGGTGGGTGTTGGTCTCTTTGCCCAAGCGACAGATGATAGGACGAGGGGGAATGGACTCAAGCTGCACCAGGGCAGGTTCAGATTAGACGTCAGGAAAAAGTTTTTCACCAAAAGGGTTTTCAGGCACTGGAACAGGCTGCCCAAGGAGATGGTTGAGTCACTGAACCTGGATATATTTAAAAGACGGGTAGATGAGGTGTTCAGGGATATGGTTTAGTAGAGGATAGGTACGGTTGCACTCGATGATCTCAAAGGTCTTTTCCAGCCTTGTGATTCTGTGATCACAGATGGGACCCGTGTTCCTGCACAGGTTTCCAGTTATTCCACAAGTCCATTGCTAGAGCAGGCTGGCACATGCACTGCCACACTGCAACACCCATGGAGGTGGGCAACCCCTCTTTTATAGAGGAAATAAATACGGGGAAGGAGACTAATCCCACAGCTGACAAGGTGGGAAGAGGTGTAAAAAGATGGTCCAGAGAGAGGTTAGGCAAGAGCCCTGTAGGCGTTAAAATGAAAGTACCTGGAACAAGATAAAGAAATGGCAAAACAGATGGAAGCAGCTTGGCGCCTGGGACCTGTGCTGTCCTATGCCTTACAACCCATGTGCTCAGGGGTCTCAGATTTCCTCTGAACTTGCCACAGACCATCAAAATACACAGGAACACATGAGCAGCAGTGATACACGTGGCACAGGGCTACACACCAAAACACAAAAGCTGGACCAGAAGAGTGAAAGGTTATGTCTGAACAGGCAAAACCCTTGTCCCAGGCAAAGTGAATTATCACCAGCTGAAGGGAAAAGGAAAGACGCTGGTTGTGAGTGTTACAAAACTAACAGCACATGCAGTCTCCCATCTGCAAGTCACCAAGATCAAACACACTTAACTCTCCCAGAAGTGGGCTGAACAGAAATATCCAAGGTCTGTCTGCAGCCCTGGCTGCAGCAGGGGTGGCTCTGCAGAGGACCTTTCATGTGAGGGGCAGCAGGTGCTGCCCAAGGGATGGACCACACGTGGGAGCTAAGCACCTAAAACAGAGGGTAGGTAAATGCTTCCCAACCCTCCCACGCACACAGTCTGCCTTTAGAAAGACGATGGGCTGCTTACAGCAAGTATCTTTACTAGCAGGCCTGCTTGGGAGAGTAAGTACCGCCTGTGGCCTAGAACCGCTACACCGGCTTGAGGAGCAGAGAGGGTTACAGCACAAAGCAGCACAGTCAGGAGACCCCGAGCGCTCTCAGATCAAGAGACGTTGAACTACATTAAAGGTTAATGTTAGAACTTGAAGCATAAATTAATCTTGCTGTTGGCTATACTGGGTTAGAAACTGAATTAATTTCTCATTATATGGAAGGGGCTTGAACACTATTTGTGGGATTTTCAGTGTTTCCCCCTGGGGGACAGCATGTTTACATTAAGTCAGCTGGGAAAAGCCTGGCTCCTCTCTAGGCTGGCTTACTGGCACTTCACAATGCAAACATAATCCTCTACCAGTTGGGCTGCAGAAACTTAAAGTAACATGGGATGGAAACGTTCCGACACTGATGTACTCCGCTTTTAATGGCTCTTGCCAATCATCAGTCACCCCGCTACACATGACAAGCCTTTCCTCCTGCACTGAGATCACTATTTCCTTACTGCCTGTCTTTTCCAGTTCCATCTGGAAGAACCTGGATGTTTTTCCTGCCTGCCTGCTCCTTTATTAATACTGTAATACCGTCCTATGGGCAAGCTGCCCAACATACTTGAAAATGTGCTCTGAAAGTCACTGGTGACACAACGTACAACAGAAATCAAACCCATCAACACCTTCATTTCAGCTGCTGCTTTGCTTGCTGTCTCGTGCTCAGCGCTATTCCAGACCAGCACTCCAAGGACCTCTCGGTGATGCCAGCAAAACAGTGACATGGAGGGAATTTTCCATGGGGAGAAAGGAAGAAGCACAACCTGCCCCAGGTCTGTTTCTGAGAACAGCACCAAAAGTTAAATCAAGCTGGGTGGGAGGTGTCACCCCCCAGCGCGAGGGAACACAGATCTAACATTCAGGAGGGACAAGAGGAACGAAGGGTGACACCAGCCACCCACAAGTTAAAATGGCTAAATAACCCCTCTATTGGAAAGGAAACCAAGACATTTCTGAAGCAAGACAGGATCGATTCAGTGATATATGAAGATGCTTGAAGCACAAATATGGTATGTAGCAGGAGGGACTCTGGGAAGTTCTGCATGGAAAGCCCGGGAAAGACTCGCATCCATCACTTCAGTCTCACAGTATTTTTCTCACTTCAGCTCTTGCCAGCACTAACTAATCCAGGGCATTTTCACTGCCCACAAAGCTGATGGAGCATTTACTCCTGCCAGCCTGCGAGCGTCAGCAGCCAGTCTGCACCAGCGCCAAAGAACACAGCTGCCACAGCTCCCCCAGAGCCAGTGTCTCCATTCTTCCCAGCCTAGCTCCCCACCGCACATGGCCTTGAAGATCAGGATGCAGGCTGTCATCTGTTACACTCTTCTCATGTCTTTAAAGCAGGAAGATCCACAGCTTTGATCCCATTCCCACTTGGCTGTTGACGTCAGAGGGCAAAGCCTACTACAGCTTACTGCATGAAGGCTCAGTTGCCCTGTTTTCCAGTCAGTAGGACAGCTTCCCCCACTAACAGTAGACCCAGTAAAAGCCTCAGGCCAGTAGCAAGTAGCAATGCTGCTATCACTACTAATCACCACTCAAGGTGTAGAAAAGATCCATTCTTCAAGTAAGCTCCAAGAAGGAAGGACTGCCCTCAGCTGCCCAATGGGAGTATCAAATCAAGAGTATCAAATCCAAAGAGGGGAGAGCTGTTGAACTAACTTTCTTCCCACTTAGCATCATCAGGAAACTTTCAATAAAACAGCAGGGAAGGTACATCAGGAGCCTCAACTGTCTCCTCTGTGCTTGGAAAAATGCTTTGCAGGAGCATTTATCAAGACGATGTAACTCTAACGAAGGCTTCAGCAAAATCAGCCCTGTATGGTACACACGAAAGGAGAAAAATGGACTTTTGTTCTTAAAAATCCAATAGGTATTTTCTCTACGACGTTTCTGAGAGCAGGATGAGGCTATAAGTCAGATGCATTCCACGATCCATATACTGAACACATAGGCTGCTGAGGCTGTACTTCTGTAAATTGGTGCCAACTTTGTAAAATGACCATACCAAATAGCATAGAGAGGCCAGTGTAATAATACAGGGCAGAACCACTGGCGGCCCAGGTGCCCCTGCTGCCCACCGGAGCAGCGCCGCCACTTGCCCCCAGGTTTTTATTGTCAGGCAGCACCCACGCAACAACCCTGAACTGAGAGAGCTGAACGGGCGACGCCTGGTACAAGCTCTGAGTCGTGCTGCGATGAAGGAAATAGTGTCACACACAGGTATGAAATGACAGTAAAGCCAGTCAAGGAGCTTTTCAACAGAACTGTTCTGTGGCTGGTAGAAAATGCTGATGCTCCAAAAAAGCATTTGCAAGGTGGGGCCGTTGTGAGAAGTGGTTCAGGATTGTCACAACGTCTGTATTCTGCATCCTTGAAAAAACCTGTACTTACAGAATTGGATTTAGAAACTAAAGTCATTTTAATGTAATTTTTAATAAAGGGACCAGTACAACAAATAGCCTGAAGTTAGCAGACAACCCAGAGTTAATGTCCCAAAGGCACTACTGCTCTGATCTGTATTGATATGGAGGGAAAAATTTTGAAGTTGAAAGATTCCATGGAAAAGGAAAAATCATGCCATCCAAGTCTAATTTTAATAACACAGCATGCTCTAGTAAACAAAATTAAACACAGCATGCAAATATAAACTGGTTTCTTCCTCATTTTGGAGGTTATTCCATCATGGCACCCTTCTCAACATACAGCTCTATCTTCTCCTGAAGCCACGAGAATTCAGATACTGAGTAGTTCATAAAGCAACTTTTGAAAACCACACACAAACTTGACAGCCATATCCATTTACAGTTCTCCCAACTACTGCTCTGGCTTTAGATAACCTACAGTAATAATTCTGCTGAGAAAAACCTGGAACAGCCATCCTCCTGCAGCTCAGGCAGGACCTTACAAGGTTTTACCCAAGCAGCCCTGCAAACTCTTCATCTGGAGGCACAGATTTGCCACCCTGAATGGCACTAAAGAGACCTTCAGACTACAAAGTGTCTACTCAAGGCACAATGCTGTACAGTAGAAATGGGTCCTGGGAGGAGGAATGCCAAGGGAAACGACACTAGGAAGTTTCTGACCTTTGAGAAAGCAGGTGGATCTCTGAAAGTACCCAAACCAAGTAGAGGCTGCAGGTGGTGGCTGAAGAGCTTGGGAAAAAAAGGGGTGGGCTATCTCTTTCAGATCTTTGGGGCTTAGCGAAAGGAGTTGGTCAGGGAAGATGTAAGGAAAATGGTTTTAAGCAATGGGGACATGGGGCAATAATGGGCTGCTGGTTCCTTACTTCATGGCTGGCGATTTAACACCCTGCCTAACACTGATGGAGGCAAAACCTAGCACAGAAGTGATCCCTAGTCACAGCATCTGGTGACTGCAGAAGGAAAACTACTCAACAGCCAGGGTAATGAGGAAACTATGCACCGCAAACAAAACCTGGATCTCCATTGAACCAATCCATGTGGAAACTCATCCCTTGCCCCCAAGCACAACCTAGGATATTCATGTAGTTCCTGACAAATCTTCACCTAACCTGCTGTTGAAGATTTCCACTGCTGCAAGTTCCACCTCTGATCAATGCCTAGAGCTGAAGAACTGAACCTGAGGTAGGGGTGAACCTGTATGTGTCACCTACAGCACATCCACATGCGCTTGAGAAAGTTGGTTTCAGAGTATCATTAGAATCGGTCAAAACATGTGATCCTTTCCTTCCATGTGAGTGAGATTCGGGTATCAGAACTAAAAAGCGTGGAGTCATTTACCTCTAGTGCATCCTAGGGAGAGTCTCCACTGAGTCGGCAGAGCCCTGGACTGGTGTCTGGTGGTACAGTTATCACGTAGACATTCTGTGAGCACACTTGCTCGAGTGACATCAAGGACCCAGGTGTCCTGATGCTTCCATCTTAAGGCACTCATAACCCCCAAAATCCAGCAGTGCGCTGCAGGGTCCAACTCTCTATTTCCTGCTAGTTATGTGAACGCTGTCTTGTGCTGCAGCATTCACTGAAACCTTCTTCCATATATCACGAGTGGTTCCTGTCAAGCTGCAATTAACTCCTTTAGGAATACCTCACGCGTTTTACAGCAAGGGAAACCAAGTGTGCATCACCTCTGGTGCTAAACTGAAGAGCAGACCAGCAGTAGCAGGAAACACCTCCTAAAACCTGATGACCACTGTGACTTGGCTTGCAGGGGAAACTTTGATTCCCAGGGAGCTACTGCTAAAAGAGTAACAACTTCCAAGGCAAGCACAACGGCTGCAGCCTGAGCGTTAGTTCCCATGCTCAGACAGAGTTCCTCGCACCGTTCCCAGGTCACCACGAAAGGAAGCGGATGTTTGCACTGCAAGAGCAACCCGGGGTCACTCCCTTAGAGGGGAGCACTTAGGCTTCTGGGTTCTAACTCGGCCACTGGCCTCCTTCTCGACCACTGTGCGTCTCAGTTTCCTGCCAAGGGTGACCCCTTTCTGAAAGCATGCTGAGACGCGCTCGTGAGAAGCGATGCAGAAGCACTAGTGGCTGCGGTGGGCGTACCCACATAAAAGAGGCGAGTACTTGAGTGCCTGTGGGAATTGATGCATTTTGCACATTGTGATTTGACAGCAGTGCAATTATCATGTTCCCTGGCCGTTTAAGGAGGAGCCAGGAGAGGGTATATCCTTCTTTGAACCAGCTGGTAGAGTTAAAAAACTCAGGCAATCTCTCAAGTACACGATCATACACCTTAGAGCCACACCCCTTAAATAGCCTAATTAAATATATAGAGAGCCTTTCCACCCTCTAGTCCCCAGTGTGCCTTCCCCATGCGCAGAGGAGAGAGCTGGAAAAGATCAACAATGAGGCACAGTTTCCATAAGCCAGTCCTCAGCTTTCAAGTGTTTTTCTCCAGGGAACACTTCCCAGAACCTGCATCTAATCTCTAAGCTCAGCACACAAGTGGTGTTTAACAACCACGTTCAATTATGACTCCTGCTCCAATTAATTTCTGGCTATTCCTCCTGTGTAAATAGCCCTAAACGTGTTTTCTTTACAAGAAATGCTTTCAATCACATGATCTCAAACACTATGAGAAGCAATGTTTGTTTCAACTGCAAGAAGAAACAAGTGCATTAAAAATATTTAAAAATCAAAGTAGAAGCTGTACTAGAAAGACCAACAAAATTATTTGAGAAATGCCATCAGAAATCTCATTCATCTGTCTCATTACAGCTGAATAATTAAGGAATATGCTAAGGTAAACCATGCTCTTACTGAGAAGTGATTTTTTTTTTTTTTAATCTGAATCTACCTGCAAATTATTGTTTGTAAGCAGCAACTGAAGTCCCAGGTGAGATGACAGATGAAATCGGATACAGCACTGCAGTCCTTGCTTTAAAGAGTTCCTTACACTGACAGGATGGACAAGAGACAAAAAGAATTCACACCATGATTATGTGACTGGCCCCAGCTCACTCAGATCAGCAGCACAGCTGGAAACAGATGCCTTGTGTCTTTGCTTAACCCTTCATTCTGTTTCCTCTCCAAATTTACCACTACTGCTTTGTTCTCACCAAGTCATCAACTGAAGGAGATCAGATAAACTCCTTAGTGTCTGGAAAAAAAAATCTGGTGCTCATATCCCTCCTTGAAGCAACTGTTGTGTTTCCTGTGCTGAAGATCTAAGTACATAATTAGCACAGTTTCTATCAGTTTACTCCCTCCAAAAAGCCTTAGTCCTGCTTTGCCACCCATCAGCAAGTGACTGCAGCTTGGTTAGCAGTGTTTCTGTGACCAGGCCACAGTTCCACAGATCACTTTCCAGAGACTACTTACGCGAGCGCTATATATGAGCGACACTATGTCCGAGGCAAATGGCTCGATGAAGCACCCAACCAACCAACCAACCAACCAACCAACCAGGAGGCTGATGGAACTGTGGAGACAATCTGTACCGGTGTGTTTTCTGACCCACAGTGTTAATCAGTAGTTCCATGCAAGACTCTGTGCTGTCTCTACAGCCTTGGCAATCTGCTTCCCCCCAAAAGTAACCCAGTCATGACTGCTCCGTGAGGTTGGCATGTTGGCTTCAGATCTGGCAAGATCACAACAAAGGAGTGAAACTTTTGACTTCTTTGCTTCCCCCTCCCAAGGAGGAGAGCTAACACTAAATCAGCAATTCAGCATAGCCTGTAACCTACTGCAGGTTATTTGCATGAATACATTGATCAGTATGAGCAACAGTGAACATCGCACTCAATGAGGAGTCACAGACTCAGGCAGCTACAGACACACAGCTTTAACAAGGTGCACAGTGCAGCTTCGGTTGGATTGCCATGGTGAAAGCCTCAGCAGTATCCTGCTTGTGCAGGTCACCTTCCTGTCACTGCCCCCATTTCTTATTTGCACCTAACAAAAGGTTAACCCAAGCCCTTCCAACCACTCCACTGCTCTCTCAACCTTTATGAAAATCCACAATAGGACATTAATTTAAATCCCTCCCACCCCTTATCACCCTAACCAGACAGATGTTGTTTCAAGACCTCTGCTTATCTGCACAGGTAATAATCATACTGGCAGCAACAGAGTAGGTTTTACTACAGCCTTTTTACCGCAACTTCTGCCACACTATTGGCACGTGCAACCATTCCCTGCACATGAACCTCACTGGCTGCTTTGAAGGCCTTGCCTGACTCAGCTTCAGAGACCCATCAGTAATCATTTTCACCACTTAACCTCACAGGCTCCGCTTCATCTTACAGTTTAGGCTTGGTTTCCTCTACCAAAGTCTTTTCCTATTTATCATGGGAAAAGCTGCTGCCCAGTATCCCAAGAACAACTTTAGTAGAAACTCACACCTGTGGGAAAATACAAGAAGCTCTTCTCACCAAAGTACCACGGGCATCCCCATGTGCCTCACACCTGCCACTTCCTCAGTAACCTAGTTTGAGTTTCTACCACCAGAGGTGGTACCAGAGAGACAACATTCCTGAGTATTTCTGCCAGTAACAGCAGGCTTCCTCCTTCAGCTTTCACTTCGTACCCAGAGCTCCCACCTTGCTTTACACTGAAGCACTCCACTAGCCTTCGGCTCCCCAGCCCAGAGCATGCTGCTCCAAGTCCTGCCTAGAGCTGCTTCACCACACTCCTGTAGGATGACCTCTTGCCATACCTGTACTTTCTGCAACAGCCTGAGCCAGGAACAAGCCTTACGTTCAAGTACAGAGTTGCAAGCCTTCACACCTGAGGCTGGACCTCTGGATCCTGTAGGCCACCTCCAGTACTCACCGCTTCACTCAACAGTAACCCCTAAGTGTGGTTCTGCATTCCTACAGCTTCAGCTATGTGATACATAGGAGAGAGAACCTGCAAGGCCAGAGCTTTTGGGAGATGCTTAAGTGCATGTTGCACATCCAGGGACATAGCATGACAACACAGAGCCCTGCAAGATGAGGTTGGTAATTAGTGCAAGCCTAAAGCAGGTAAACTTAGTGTGGTCCACACTCAGTGTGCTCAAAGCAGATCTGCCAGCAAGCTATCCTGGATGCCCGTTTCCTCCATCCCATGGTTCTTTGAAGCCCACAGCTATTGCTGCTTGGCAGCATACCAAGTAGGCAAGATTTCATTTACAGTTACACACTATACAGATCCAGGACTGCAAGTCCACATCACACCTCCACCTATCTTCAACCCCTACCCTGGGTCTGCACCACACTTGTGCATCAGTTCAAGAATTGCCCTCCTCTCTCCCCACTCACTGGGAATTCACCAGTTCCTAGTCATTTCAGCACAGAGGGTGCCTAAAGTTCTGTGTCACACAATTCTAGATGAAGCAAGACACCTGTGTAGCTCCACAGCCTGAAAACATCTGAACCTATCCTCCTCACTGCATCCCCTCCACTATTCCAGTCTGATTACAGTACAAGCCTATAGATCTGTTGTAGAAAACTTAATTCCAAGCCAGAGTGTGGGTATACATTTGGTAACACAGGGGGGAGGGAGAGAGGGCATTTCTGGAGGAAAGCAGGAACATACCACACTTTTTCTACAGAACTGCACATATACTTGATTTCCAACAAGGCTACCTGGCTACAGGTCAGCAAAAATGTCAGAATTAAAGCTGCCTACTACAAGGCATCTTCACTAATTCAACAGTCCTTGTCATTAAATGGACAAGGAATCAAGCCCAAGCACAAGTTCCCTAAGCTTTACTTCTGTTGTTACTGCCAGAGTTGGTACCCCTGGTGGGGAAAAAGGCCACAAAAAAAAACCTGCTAAGATGGTTTCTATCTGCTCACATCTGCTTTGTTAGCTCCTCTGAGACCTGCACAACATCCAGCACTGTGGGGTACAGGTGATTTCTAAGGGTGCTACAGCTATAGCCCTAAGCCTAGCTGCCATTTATAAGCACGCTGCTGTGTACCACACCAGTCACCTGCTTCCAGAGTTGCACATGAATGAGACTACTTGGGCTACAGATCTTGTGAACCAGAAGATTGACGCTTCACAAATGAGTAGACTGTGCAGTTCAACTTTTTTATTTTAATAAAATCAAGAATATGCACAGCACATGCAGTGCTAGCATCTAAACTAATACAGTAAGCAATTCTAAACCTACAGTGACTTGAAGTTCAATTTTCACATTCAGCAAGTTTAAATCCATTCTTGCATATTGTTTTGAATCCTTGTATCTGAACTGAAAATATTGCTGGCTGATAAAACTTGCTAAAATGCACAAGTCACTGATTATGCCAATACAACAAAGATAACCACATGTTTGAGGATTGCAATGTGCCAGACATTCACTGAAAAAAAAACCACACAACTAAACAAAACTCACGCAACAAACATCTGAGAATCTGGACACTTCACATCAGTGTTTAGAAGTGTTTCATTAATATCTTAAGACAAGTGTATCAAAACCTTGGCATGTTTAATTTCAAGTTGCCAATTTTTTGTTTTACTATCAGAAAGTTATGGCTACACTGCCAATGCCGGGTCTGCTTAATTTGACTTAAGAGTTTAATATGACTTAAACATTAAAAGCTCACACTACCCCGAAATATATAATTTCACGCATACGGTGACATTCAACATTCAAGTGCCAGTGTTTTTGTACTGTCTTTTGGTCAAGTTTCTTTAAACTTTCAAAGAATCACTTTTAGGCTTACAAAAATAAATATTTGTCAAAAATGTTCAATAAATATTACACAAAACTAGCAGCAAAAAGTATCTAGAAATCTGTCGTGTGCAAATAGTTTTCTTCCCAGCTATCATTCCCATGGTCCCAAGTTAAGTTTTAGAATCTATTTCCTTCTCCTTAAACAAGCTGCGTTCAATCTCCAAGAGACAAAATAAGATTGGAAGGTAAGGACACGCACACAAGACATATATAAAATTCTCTGAATGTGCAATAAAAGAAGTATTTTGTAAAAAGTTATGGGCAAAATGTACAAGGGCCTAAACCTAGACTTGAAATAGCACCATAACAAATGACCTCAATACTGTCAAGTGCACCTACTTAATAAAAGTTTTAGAACAAGGCACAATACACTTGAAAAAATCTATTGCACTTTAGGAGATTTTTGCCATTTTCCTATGCCACTGTAGATTAGTTGTTAACTGCTCTGGCCATGACGTCAGCACAGAAATTCCAAGTGGCAGAGGCATTTTTCTGGTGGACAATACTTATCTTTGGCCAGATTTAGCATAAACAGACTATAAATACAATGGAAACCTATGCAACTAAAACTGACTAAAACTGCACTTTAATAGCAGAATTGAAACCTTGTGCAGTTTATGTACATTTCCAACCTCTGTGATCTCAGGTTTGTTTGTTACTCTTCTGGAGCCATTTTACAAAGTCTACAGTAAGCCAGTTTAACATCTCCACGCAGCTTGAACAGAGTAATGTGAATCTGCATTAAAATAAAGCCTGCTGCATAATTCTTCCTGTTCATACCCTCTTGACCAAAAAACATCAACACTAGCATGCGTTATTAGACCAAAAATTCAGTCAGGCCCTTGAGGAGGACCAATCACTGCCATGGTCAGCCATTCTACCATTTCAATTTCATATGGCAGGCATTTTTAAAAAGTCTAAATAGATGAATTCTCCTAAAAACTATTTCAAGTTATCAGACCTTTAAACATTCCCTGTAATGTTCTGCCCACATTTGGCTAGCTCACATTAATGATCTGCCTAAATATTGAAAAAGGAATTGCTGTATTTACTTGCATTAACTTCAAAAACAGTGCTTTTAATGTATGCATGTATCCATACATCATCTCATCATGACTGGAATGGCTTATTAAAGGCTATCAGGTTCTAAGTACCTATCCAGGATAGAGTGAGCAAATCAGAACTTTAACTTAGTACAGTTTTGCCACATTAGAAACTAATTGCATCGATATGCTTCAAGATGTTTTATTTTTTCGAATCTGCAGATACCAAGAGCCCTAATGCAGGCTACCGCATAAGTTTTTCTTTGTAATATTATGGATGAATCAGTGATTCCTGTTTAAGTTGTATCACACCTGTGTGCCAAGGTTTGATTTTAGCCCAAGTTCAGTAATTTTTATTTTGTCAAAACAATTGATATCTTGAGCATTACTGAGCCAACAGGACATCAAAATAAAAGTTGTCTAAAGTTAAAGGCACAGTACATTAACAAACAAATGATCCTCAGTCACAAAATCATAAATGCAGTTTCTGGGTGGGGATGGGTGGGAGGGGAGTTAATCCTGACTACAGCAATAGAGTCTTCAAAACCACCTTCAAGATAGGGCTACTTGTTCCTTTGTTTCCATCTTGTGACCTTGAGCTCCCTTAAAAAAAATTTCAGTGGAGAATCACAGCTGGTAATGTACTGCGAGTTCTTGAAGCTACACAAGGTATAGTCTGGCTAAGTTACATGTGGTTTCCATATTAGCTTGTTTGGAAGGATATCTGCTGCAAGCAGATTCAGTTGCCCCACCAGTCAACCCCCTGGGAGTTATAGTTTCCTCCATATCCATCACTGTTGTAGAAGCCTCCATAACCACCTACAAAAGGCAAGAGAGAATGATGCTTAATTAGCCAGCTGAAGACTCACCCCTTCACAACAAGAAAATAGCCCAGGGCACAGACAGGATGCCTGCTGTCCATATTAAAGGACACCCACCCCAGAAAGTACTGTCAAACACAGACTTGAGTTTAAAGTGCTGCAGAGACAGGCAGCACCAAAGCAAAGACAGAAAAACTTGAAGTCTCAGCATCCTTCTTGGACCTTCTTGTTATGTTAGTGCATAACAAGTACCAGCTGACCTCAAGACATTACCTCCAGAAGTTTTACTACAGCAAGCATTTTAGATCTGTATTTGCCAGTGATGCCTGCCTTTTTTCTTACCTCCAAATCCTCTGCTGCCACTTCCTCCACTGCGGCTGCTGGCTGATCGACTGCTACTGAAGCTACTGCTGCCAGAACCACTACTTGTTCGATAGTCTCTGGCACCAAATCCTCCACTGAACCTACTGCTGTATAAGGAAGAAAACAAACACTGAAGTCAGTGGTGTTTTAAGCACCTCAGACATCGAGGTTTGAGTACTGAATTTCTTCCTCTTGTTACCAGCTATAACCAGCCAACCACCAGTGCAAGGGGAGAGTTCAGCACACCAAGCATTTCAATCCTATCTGAGCAAGCCATTCAAGGTAGCCAAAGAAAATTCAGAATTCAAGCAGGGTCATGTTCAGCTTCCCTTATTATGCTAAAAATCACTTTCTTGGGTCCCATTACGAATTTCTTCAGTGCAACTTCTGCTTCACAGAATTCCCAAACCTATCTTAATACTAAGTGACGCATTCACGACCATCTTTAATATATTGTGGAAGGACAACTATTTTACAAGCATACTTCTGAAGGAAAAACCCCTTAACAACCAGAATTCATGTGGTTGTATTATGCCAACTACATTAAGAGGAAGGATTGTTTCTCCTCCCACCCCTTTAAGCCATTAAACTCAGCTTTCCATTGTGAGCTTATAAAGCATTTTAGGTTTCCACATCAGAACTGTTTTATAAGCTGCCTCACCACTGCAGTCTCTTATACCTTTCCTGGTTTATGTCCAGGGAGGCATGTGTTACCTTCTCTCAAACATCAAAACAGCTGCTTAAGGTACACCTCTCTGACATATACAATTATGCATTTCCACTAAGTGTTCTGGCAAGTGCTTTCAGTTTCTAAAGCCATTCTTGATAAGACATCTTACCTCAGCCGCACCTAGCTGTCTGCTTAAGAGGGAAGAAAGTCTTATCATGGGTTAATTGCCTTTGGAAATATAGAATAAAACCAGACAGTAAGGTGTCACCTTCCAGTGCACTGATCTGACAGTTCATACTGCACTTGTTTGTCTTCCTTTGACAGTATTTTTACATTGAAAACAAGGCACAGAACTACCTCTCACAATGGATTAAGTATACCTTTAAAGTTGTGACCATTACCTCTTAGATCTCCCACGGCTGCCACCTCCTTTGTGATGCTGTTCATAAGCCATGTTTTCCAGCCAAGATGGTACTTCTTGCTTCGCCTCCACAAGAAGATCAAGCAAGTCCTTGGTGATGTTTATGTTCCTCTCATTGAAGAATGAGGTGGCAAGACCTAAGGAAAATACTCAAGTTTTAGCCCCTTTTGGAGCAAATGCACTACAACACTTAGAACTTATTCTTATACTCCCCTTGCAGCTGTGACTAGTACAGTATCAGATTCCCTGTGGGGACTTGACAGTCTTCTAATTCTCTGAAGTGAAAGCCACTTGAGATTACTATTCCTCCACAGCTGGTCACAAAAAGCCCTGCTATTTACTGACAAGACACAGGAAACGCCAAACTTACAGTGGTATCAGAGCTCAATAGCAATGAAAGCACTAAAGGAACTGGTTACTTTCCACACTGGCTAGCCAGCAGTGACTAGCTTCAGGTTACAGAAGGCAGCACATGGTCTTCTCTCATGTTTAGTTGCAGTCTGCCTCTTGGTTCAACACTACTACACCTAGCGACTTGGCGATACAGGGCTATCTGTGACATTCTAGATCACACTCACCAAGGTTTCCTACTCGGCCTGTACGACCAATACGATGCACATACTCTTCAATGTCACTTGGCAAGTCAAAGTTTATGACGTGCTTTACATTTGAGATATCCAGTCCTCTTGCTGCTACCTAGCAGTGAAAGGATTAAATCAAATCTTAGTAAAATTCCACAGGCAAAGTACTATGCTTCAGTCCAAACGTCACAGATTTCACTTACTGCTGTGGCAACAAGAATTGGGCTCTTGCCCGAACGGAACTGGTGCAGTGCTTCCTCTCTGTCTCTTTGAGAACGATCTCCATGTATACTGGTACAGGCATATCCTTCATGGTACAAGAAGTCCTCAAGAGCGTCTGCACCCTTCTTAGTTTCCACAAACACCAGAGTCAAGGAATCCTTGCCTAACAAGTGTTCAAAGCACCAGTTAGAAGGGAAGTTGCACGAATACTTGGCTTC
This sequence comes from Zapornia atra, assembly GCA_013400835.1. Taxonomy (NCBI): domain Eukaryota; kingdom Metazoa; phylum Chordata; class Aves; order Gruiformes; family Rallidae; genus Zapornia; species Zapornia atra. The sequence goes on along the minus strand of VZTU01003571.1, from coordinate 11,851 downwards.
GCAGGAAGTACATTTGGTTTTCTGCTCTTGTTTATTCCCTACTGGAGACACACCACCCCCCATTTTTTATTAACAAGAGAGCTTACATCAACTTAAAGCTGACATTTTAGTCAGTGGAATCCTTTCATGTGCACATGATGGAAATACCCTGTCAGTCACCTACTGAACACAAATTTTTATTACTTAACTCTTTCTCTGAAATTTGCCTAAAAGCAGTTTTTACCTGTGGCATTTAGTAGATCAAGCAGGAACGATCGTTTGTCTGACTCTTCCACCCATACTACTTTCTGTGTGATATTCTCAGATGTAGAACCTACTCTACCAACAGCCAGAAAGATATATTCATCAAGGAAGTCTCGAGCAAGCATCTAAAAGGGAAGACAGACACAAAAATCAGCACTTCCCTCCTTTCCACAAATGTAATTTAGGCCTATGACCCCATCAAGTATTCCCATCAAGTACCTGGATTTCCTTGGGGAAAGTAGCACTGAACATCATGGTGTGACGAACCCCCTTTGGTGGCATCGTGTCCTGTTCAACAATTCGACGAATTTGAGGTTCGAACCCCATATCAAGCATTCTGTCAGCTTCATCAAGCACCAGGTACCTTAATAGTAATAAAAAAGGTTCTTCAGATTTTTTTCTTGTTAAGTTGTAACCCAGCACAGACACTGAATTACAAGTTCAGTGACATGTGAAGGTCTAGCTGACTGCTAACATTATTAACTCTAGATCCTCCTTTTAAAAGGTACAGTAGCTGCCGAAACATTATCACAAGAAGCCTTCACTTACTTGCAGAAATCCAATCCAATCTTTCCCCTCTCCATCATATCAACCAGTCGTCCTGGTGTGGCTACAAGCAAGTGACACCCACGCTCCAAGTCACGAATCTGCTGACCAATGTCTGCACCACCATATACAACACAGGGACGAACTCTGGAACGGTACGCGAACTATAAAAAAGATTTAAGTTAGTTTTAAGAAAAACCACACCTAAGCTATTCTGTAATGATGAACAAGATATACCTTCCTGGCTTCCTCATAGATCTGCACAGCCAGTTCTCTAGTGGGAGCCAACACCAGGGAGATGGGATACTGCTTACGGCGCCCATACCTTCCGTTCTCCTGAAGAAAAAAAAAAACAACTTGGAGTGAGTACCCCAAATAAGAGGGGAACCAGAACTGCTACTACAGGCAACACTGAAGGGAGGTCACCAAGTCTGTCTTAATGAGAAAGGAATATGGCTGACAGCCAACTGCTTTTAAGCACTGCATCTGAACACTGCCCTACCACAGTTCAAGATTCAACTGTTGCTCAGTACATTAACAGCAACATAGCTGCACAAGCCTGGTCTCTGCAACTTGCACTATGATCCAAACTTAAGCAGCATATGGCTCAAGTCACTACTACACAAAAATGTATTACTAATTATCTTTTTTAAAGTAACAGAATGATCTTTAAGGCTTATACAACATTTGTGTATCTTTTCTCTAGACAGGTACACATACCAACTCAGTGTTCCACAGCCTCTATTTTTGAAGAGAAATAGCTAAAGTCTGAAGTTGAGAAGCTTTGATAGAACGACATTAATGTCCAGCCATGATGTTCAATAGCAGACATCAGCATATGGGGCAAAAAACATCAACTACAGCTTTTCCAGAACTATTTAAATACTTGCCTTCATTGCTCTCAAGGCATCACCAGGGCCATCTGCATAAATCTGGCTCAATATTGGTAGAAGAAATGCAGCCGTTTTCCCAGACCCTATGAGGACACAATTCAGTATTATTAGTCATTTCCAAAGCTACTGTACTGCCAACTACAGCACTAACCCTGTACCACTGACATATTCCCAGTAACATGTGCACAAGTATATGAATACTCAGCCAGCAAGTTATGTAAAGACAACTACACTCAGCAGCACAAGTGCTGGAAGTTAAATGTGATTTACACATGAACATTCCTCAGGAGAAAGAGTCAATCCAGTCAAGCCACATCTAAAGCAGCTGCAAGACTCTAAAGACAATCCATTTCCAACACTGCAAATATTTTAGTGTATTTTGAACACAAAATTGTATTCCTCAACCTGCAGGTAAAAAGGTCTGTAAGGTAATACAAGACCCTATTCCCACTGAGAAAGGCTAAGCAGTGAAAATTTAGAACTTACCTGTCTGAGCACAGGCCATCAAGTCTCTCTTTTCTTTAATAATAGGTATTGCGTGTTTCTGGACTGGAGTAGGACGGGTGTAGCGTGTGAGCTCAATGTTTCCCATAATAATTTCTCCCATGTCAACATCACTGAACTGCAAGACATTTACTACTGGTTAAGATGAATATCCTTCATATCCTTCCCTTCAGCCACCACAGAACACACCATTCAGTCTATGAACCCATTTATAAAGTAGCTTTTCTTTGATCTTTTCCTATAGAACTTGCCTTTTAAGCTACATACTCACAAGCTAGTTGCCAGTAGTCTGGTATCTTAGTCCAGTCACACTGTTAAAAGTGTTTTTTAACAAGCCAGCCAAGCCTGAAGCCCAGACTAGCATACTATACATAGCATGACGTAATGGCCATGCTTAAGTAGCTACTTCACAAAACCAGCACATCCAAGCATTTTTACTTCTCTACATTTACTGCTAGAAGACAAGTGGTAGTTAAAAAGCAAGCTTCAAATGTTAATTGAACCAGTTTGCACAAGTTCTCCAGTGTTCATTGTACAAAACCCTCTTCTGCAATACAGCTCAGACAGCATTTTTTCTTTTAACTTAAACCAGCAAGTTTCACACGCAGAAGTCACTGATAGGTACACAACAGCAAGGCATATTTTTTAAAACTTACACTTTCAATGTGTGGAGGACAGTTGCTGCCTGTTGCTTCAACAGGAATGTCATCGTATTTCTCAAAGTTAATGCCAGTATTGCTTCCTGAAAAGAGCTCTCTAACAACAGAAGGGAAAGTATGTTACTTGTTAGACTTAGCAACTGACCACACATATCACGTGAATTTTATCTATTCCATTACTTACTGTTCCAAGCGTTCACTAGGGGGAAGAGGCTTTGACCAGTCATCTTCATCTGATTTGTCAGACCAGCGGCTATTCCCACCACGATCAAATCTACCAAAGCCACTCCTATCGTAGTCGCCACCTCTTCCACGCTCTTCATATCTAAATACAGCAAGAGTATCAGGCCACCATTCCCAGGCAACAGGGCTTTTTGACATGCAAAATTAAAAGCTAGAATAATACAGTAGCATAGGCTTTGTGTATTACACATACAACTGTAGGACCGTTTGAGGTTGTCAGGTTATCTGTACTTGCTCTTTGACTTATGAACTGACGTGAGTTTAGTCCCAGGCAGACTAGGGCATGTTATTCTGTGTCATTAGACAGGAAAGTTGGTCATGATTTCACAGCTCAGTTTAGCTTCACCACACTGAACTGTCTCGTCAAAATACTTGTAAAGTCTTAACAAATGTAAATAGTCATCTGCCAGTAGCACTGCAATCCCAGTTGGTCAGTCTTTGCCTTTTTTTTTTTAGGCAACTCTGCTCAAACCTCTTAGTACACATTGTTTGGTACTCCCCCCTCCCTCTGTGCCTCATTTTGCATAGGTATGCCATGTCAAGGCAATCCTTGAAGTGCTGCCATCTGTTCCTTTATTCCCCCACCATACGTGACCAAACTAAATACCTCAATTACACGTCACATTATTATTTTATGAAGAGGGAGCTCACCTGTATTGCTGACTGGGAAAGAAGGTGGAAAAAGTCCTTACCTCAACTGCTTAGATTTTGGTCTGGTAAATCATGTTTGAGAAAAATCTGGATACAGGACTAGCATCAGCTTTACTAGTTGATAAAGGTCACTCTCACCACACTTGTGCATACAACGCATGATGTGTGTAAGACTGATCAAGTAAGGTAGAGAACCTGCAAGAAGTCTCACCCAGGTTTAATTAACTACACTTTTTAAACAATGAAAAAGTACTGAAATTAAAAAAAAAAAAAAAATCAATTTTGATGTATATGTTCCCAACAGCTCTTTGTGATTTTTCTATTAGTAGCCACCCATCTAGCACTTTTTCAGTAAAACCATTGAGTCAGTAAGTGAATGGCTGGTGGTGGACCACAGGTCACCTTTTTCCAAACATGCAAACTTCCCATCCTTGAACTGATGTAGCTTTAAAAGCAAGGTTGTCTCACTCTCTCCTCCCCTCCCAGGTTCCTCCTACTGTATCCTGTTGCTCACACCTAGAACTTATTTTAGCATCAAGGTTAGAAGCTCACTCCTATAATGAAACAGATTTCATATGCACCACCCAAACAAATAAGCACTTGCCTTCCTCCTCTTGATCCATTTCCACGGTCAAAGAAGCTTGATTTCGCTCCACGGTCAGACCGTGCACCAAAGCTGCTGTATGCATCCTTGTCTCTGCTAGAGCTCCAGCCACCACTATCAAAACCTAGTAGAGAAGGGAATTTTAGCCATACATCACATAGTTTAGGCTTTTGCAAGAGAAAAAACCCACCCAAACAGCTGAGTCCTGTCCACTAAGTCTTCATGGGAAGGTCTACAGGATTGACAAGCAGGTAGTACATCAAAAATGGGAGCTGCACGTATTTTTTTCAAATGGGGACTGAGCATTTCTCATTGCCTATCAGAACTTGCTGAAACCCCTCCACTCACGTACAAGCATGCTGGTTTTACAAACATTTCCCTTGCCTTAGCATTAGTATTTAAGGTGCCTACTCTATAAAGATAGGTATCAGAAGAAATGTTAAGACTCAAAGTCTTGCCAAGCCTCATCCACATTCTCTCTCCGATACAAGTCTTTGGCAAGGCATTTCGTTATTCTGTGGGTAACAAGGCCTCCGGTGAAAATGGGTAAGTGGTATTAGCCCTCACATTAGAAACCCACACCCAAGTTACTGCATTGTCATACACAAAGCAATCTGATCTACACAGATTAATAGACATCAACAGCACCACATTAAAATTTTTCCACAGCACTTTTACAGTAGATGCCTACTTAGGTATTTTAACTCAAAGAAGAGCCAAGTTGAACAGAAAGCGTATCAGTTTGCCAACACCATGCAGTAAAAAGCATTGGTTTTATTCAGTAACCAAGGTTTGTGAGGCAAGCAGAACTGTAAAGCACTGAACATTGCTTTGGCATTATGCTGCTTTGAGTACTACACTAGGAAAATTACAAGTTCTGATTCAGAGTTCCAACCTTCACAAGTTTAAAAACACCCAGAGTCTCAACAATTTAAGTATTTTACTTGCTATCTGTCAGAATCCAAGGGGTAAACAAATAATGTCACTCCTACTGGTGAGCATGTTTTGGCCAGCTCCACAGCACAAAACTAGTCAAGACCTATGTACCACACAATAAAACCAACCACTAGGCACTATCCCTCTGAAAAACCTTATCTACAACTACCATACCTTGCGAGATGTTCTCTGCAGTGTCATTCTTCAACTTTTAAAAAATTCTACTCCCCAGAATCCAGGTATATACTAGTCACAAGGTAACTTTAAAAAAAAACTAGTGATACTTGTAACTCATTTTGCCTGGCTAACAGAAAAGCAACTCTTAAGAAATAATCAATGCATGAAGTTTAGGAGTCTATGGTTTTGTGCACTAAAAGTGCTTTAAGGAGTAACTTTAGTCCTTAAGGGTAAGTTAACCTCACACACGAGGCTGCAGACAGAGCAGCAATACTGTAATCACTTAATTGCCAAATGAGAAAGTTATTTGTAACTTATTTTGAAGGCACCTAAAAGCAGATTTTAGTATGAGTCATTTTCAAACCACACTAAAAATACTGAGGCACTGACAAAGCAATCCTAACGACAGTATTGATGCAGTTTCTCATTAGTAAAAATGGGTTCTGTACTGCATTAACATCCTCTACCAAGTCTGGAAAGTTCCAAAAATTAATGAACTTTGTATACATGGTAAGGTTACTCATCTAGTCTGTTACTACACTAGTTTCTGAAGCTCCTACCTTGCTCTCCCCTCAGGGAGGGAACATCCACAGCTTCTCTGGGCAACCTGTGCCAGGGCTTTTACCACCTTTATCAAAGAATTTCTTCCTTGTATCTAATCTAAACCTACTCTCCTTTCAGTATAAAGCCATTAACCTTTGTCCTATCACTCCATGCCCTTGTAAACAGCCACTCTCCAGCTTACATGCAGCCCACCCCCCCCCGCTTTAGGTATTGGAAAGCTGCAATTAAGTCTCCTCTGAGTAGTCTATTCTCCAGGCTGAAGAAGCCCTTCTCTCTCAGCCTGTCTTCACAGGAGAGGCGCTCTAGCCCTCTGATCATCTCCATGGCCTCCTCTGGAGTCATTCCAACAGCTCCATGTTCTCCTTCCCTGCACTGGAGACTCTAGAGCTGGACACAGTACTCCAGATGGGATCTCAAGAGCAGAGGAGTAGGATCACATCTCTCCACCTGCTGGTCATGCTGATTTTGATATGGCCCATATATAGTTGGATATAGTTGGCCTTCTGAGCTACAAGTCAAGCTTTTCATTCACCAACACCCAAGACCCTCTCAGGGTTGCTCTCAATCCATTCTCTGTCCAGCCTGTAGTTGTGCTTGGGATTACACCAACCCATCCGCAGGACCTTGCACTCGTCTTGGTTGAACTTCATAAAATTTGCATGGACCCCATCTCTCAAGCTGGTCAAGGTCCCTCTGGATAGCATCCCTTCCTCTGCATCTACTGCACCATGTATCATCAGCAAACTTGCCGAGTGCACTTGATCCTACTATCCATGTTGCCAACAAAAGATGTTAAGCAACACTGGTCCCACTATCAACCCCGAGGAATGCCACTCATCACTGATCTCTGCTTGGCCATCAAGCCAACAAGTGAGTGCAACCATCCAGCCAATTCCTTTCCCACTGAGTGGTCCATCCATCAAATACACAATTCTCCAACCTGGAGAATCACAGAATATGCTGAGTTGGAAGGGCCCCATAAGGATGAGAGTCCAACTCCCAGCTCCACACAGGGCCAGCCAAGTCAGAGCAAGTGACTGAGGGCACCATCCAGGCACGTCTTGAACTCAGCCAAGCTCAGTGCTGTGACCCCTTCCCTGGGGAGCCTCTTCCAATGCCCAATCACCCTCTCAGCAAGAGCCTCTTCCCAATACCTGACCTAAACCTCCCCATCACAGCTTCATGCCATTCCCTCAGGTTCTGTCACTGGTCACCAAAGAGAGATCAGCACCTGCCCCTTCATGAGAAAGCCATAGACCACAATGAGGTCTCCCCTCAGCCTCCTCTTCTCCAGGCTGTACAAACCAAGGGACTTCTGCCTCTCCTTTAAGAATTCCCCTCCANAGGTGAGGCCACACCAGCACAATGTAGAGTGGGACAATCCCCTCCCTGGACCAACTGGCAATGCCATGCTTGATGCACCCCAGGATACAGCTGGCCCTCCTGGCTGCCTGGGCACACTGCTGGCTTGTGCTTAACTTGCTGTCAACCAAGACTCCCAAATCCCTCTCAGCATGGCTGGCCTCCAGCACCTGATCCCCCAGGCTGTATGTGCAGCCAGGGCTGCCCCTTCCCCCCTTGTTAAACTTCATGCTGTTGGTGATGGCCCAGCTCTCTCATCTGTCCAAGTCTCTGTAAAGACTTCTCCACCCTCTGCACAGAGTCAGTAGTTCCTTCCAATTTGGTGTCATCTGCAAATTTACTTACAACACCCTCCAGTTCTGTGTCTAGGATGTTTATGGAAACGTTAAAAAGAACTGGGCCTAAAATGGAACCCTGGGGAACCCCACTACTGACTGGCCACCAGTCCGATGATACCCCATTTACTATCACCCTCTGGGCCCGACCCATCAGCCAGTTGCCCACCCAACGCATCATGGCTCTGTCTAGTTGTATGCTGGGTATTTTGTACAGCAAGATACTGTGAGACACAGTGCCAAAAGTCTTACTGAAGTAACACCCAGTATGATTTTTCTCTGTAATTTTACCAGGCACTCAGATGAGACCAACAGGCCTGTAATTACCACGGTCTTCCTTCTTCAAAACTGGGATGTTTGCCAGCTTCCAGTCAACTGGGACCTCTCCAGACTCCCAAGACCATTGAAAAATAATAACGAGAGGTCTCGCAGTGACATCAGCCAGATCCCCGAGTACCCTGGGATGAATCCCGTTGGGGCCCACAGACTTAAGACAGACACAAGACTGTTCTGCAGAACAGTGTCACATGCTTTGCAGGAGGCCAGGTAGACAACACCAGGTAGAGTTGTTTTTCCCTTATCCATCAATGCTGTAAATCCACTGTAGAATGCCACCAAATTTATCCAGCATATTTCCCCATAGTACATCACTTGGTGAAAGCTTTACTTGTTCCCCTGATGGCCCTGGCCAGATTTAATTCTATCAGGGCATTAGCTTTCCTAACTTGACCTCTGGCTGCTCAGACAACTTCTTTGTATTCCTCCCAGACTGCGTGTCCTTGCTTCCACCCTCCACAGGCTCCCTTAGCAAAGCATGCTGTCAGCACGTACTGAAATCTCAAAAACACTAAGTTCTTCATGAGCACAAAGAACAGCTACTTTTGAAGTATTAAGTCCCCTGCCTTAAGCCATCTCTTACTTCACCCATTGTGCAACTTCAATGGTTTGTATGAATTACCGTACCATTACCAGTTATGGAGAACAGAACAAACCCCAAGCTAGAAACTATAGGGTATTTGTTTCTAGAGCTATGTAAAGGAACCACACAGGACACACAGGCTATTATTACTGCCTTCAAAAATTTGATAAAAAGAAAAATAGTTAATGCTTTCACAGACGCCCATACAGTCACAGCATACAAGACAGACAGTTCTACTAGGTATACAGTTCTACCAAATCCACTGATATTTTACATCAATAAAAATTTAATCAGGTTACTACACTGGTAAAGCTGCTTTAAGAATTTTGTAAAATGGCCAAATACCACTATCACCCAAAGCATCTTTTGTCTGTTGCTTGTTAATGTACACACCTTGAAAAATCTGTTGCTAAGATTTCAAGGAACAACCCAATATACAGAACAGCTTCAACACAGCCAAAGAAGCCATCACTGAATTTAAGTAACACAGATGTACTTTTATAAGAGTGACTTCAAATCATCCTATAAGGCAGCTCAACTGTACATCACTAGACTGACAAGATCCACTTTGCTTCTCAGTAGGGATCCTGAACTGGAGTTGTAACTTTTCAACTTAGCCACCACACCCCTTGTCACAGGGAGCTGTGAGGAGTCCAGTGACACAGTACTCAATGCAGTTTAAAGCACGTTTGGAAACATTGGGTTTACCAAGGAAACCTGCCAGCCTATGTTCTAGGGATTGAACAAGCCATGTGTCAAAGCTTAAGTTTCATGGCTTACTTTCCTTTTTTCCAAGTTGAAGCTTAAAGCCCCCACGTGACCACATGTATATTGCAAAGCCTGAACCCAGATCTCATACAGAAAAGATGACCTTAACAGTCTTACACATAACGGCTTTGGACATGAACTCAAGACTAAAGTATCCCTCCATATATGATCTCTCAAAGTTAAGAGTATGGTACAAGTTACCATACAGGGAAAGGAAATACATGAACAGCAAATGCCCACAAGCCAACTTTGTTTCCAAATTTTGAGAAACCTGTCCATTCCTCTCAGGTTTAGCTAGTCAATTTATTGAAACATCAGCCACATTCAAGGTTAATGGGATTGGGTACAAGAGCACTTGTCTTCCAACCAATCCCTCTACTTGCCCTAAAATACTCAGCTCTGGTAACAGGTTCTTCAACTTTGCTGCTTAAGGCCTTGCTTCTTTTAGGTTAAAAACGTATCAAAAAGCCCAACACACAGCCAAAACACTAACACACACTAACCTAGACACACACAAAGGCAAGACAACACTAGACTGATGTTTCTTCAAGTGGCACAGAACTGGAATGAAACATTTTTCATCCAAATTCAGTTACACATAGCTCCAGAAGTATTGTGAGATACTGAAATGAATGCTGATGTATCTTCCTTCCACTCACTCCTAGCAGAGGAAGCCCTCTTGCAGGATTTACGAGGATCTGTGAGAAGTCCACTGCTTCAGCAATAGACAAGATCTACTATGAAACTTTAATTCCCTAAGTTTGAGCACAGCAATTTTAGCTCCTCTATTCCAGTATTTGTAATACACACGTCCTCTATTCCAGTATTTGGAATCTACACTGATCACTGCACACAGCTGTGATGCATGATCTGCAATCTTTGTATCTTACAAATAACAGTCCCTGTTTACTTATCTGAGGCACTCCACAAAACTGTTTAAAAAAATCAGGTGCAAAGGAAAAAGGCCATTTCACAGAATCACAGAACATTAGGAGATGGAAGGGACTTTGTAAGAACATCTATTCCAACCCCCCTGCCAGAGCAGGATCACCTAGACTAAATCACACAGGAATGCATCCACATGGGTTTTGAATGTCTCCAGAGGACGAGACTCCACATCCACAACCTCTCTGGGCAGCCAGTTCCAGTGCTCTGTAACCCTCACAGTGAAGTTTCTCCTTATATTCACACAAAACTTCCTACACTCCAGGTTGCTTTCTCAGTACAAACCCTCAGATAACATGGCAAACATCACTTTATTTCATGTTTTATTTAACACCATCCTGTATTTCCCTCCACTAGTGTTCCTGGGAACCTGCTGCAAAAGGCTCAACAAGGAGCATCTCTCTTCTCTCTCGTGCGCCTCAGTTAAGAGCAAGCTGTGTAACGCACCCATTTACAAAGTTAAACTGCGCCATTTGTCCATATTAAAAAAAATGGTTACTGCAGGTTACCACAGGTGCTACCAGAGAAAGTAGTAATCCAAAAACCACTGAAGACTACAGAGCTAGTCAAGATTGGAGGCTCCATCTTGCTTTGGTCATAGTTATTTGTTTAATGAAATATACAAAATACGCTGCTAGTCAGATGTTTGACCTTTGAAAGCAGCCTGTTGAACTAAGAGTAGTACAGTAAAGCAGGTAAGCGGCAGTGTTCTGCACAGAATAGCCAAGCAGTCAGTAGAACCGCTTTTACCAGCGCTGTCAAAGCCTTTAGCAGTCTGTTCCTAGAGATGAAGGAGGCCAAGAACCCGTTACAGGCATTGCCACTGTATTGCTGAATTTCTGATACATACCCTGTTTTGAAGCTTCCCTGTTGCGCAAGTGAGGAGGAATGTATCTGCCTTCTAATGGACAAAAGAAAGACAGTGTTACAAGACTGTGGCATTAACACCTTTTGAGATAACAACAGCTTTTGTTTAGAAAAAAAAGTAACTGCGTCAAGCTTAAAGGCCTCTTCCAGCCTTGAAAGAAGAGTCCTTTAATACAGGACTGAATCTCTCAGAGCTATTGCATGCTTACTTCATAGGTATTTTTTTTATTTGGAGTTCTTTTGCAGGTTGCTTTTTTCCAAGGCACAGATGCCTTGCTATTTTCTGGAGCAGGTCATACATGGCCTTTGTGGATATTCGTGTCTGTGACAAAAGCCTGTCTTCCTAGAACTCAGTAAGGCTTAACCCACTGCCAGGTATTTCAGCGGCTTAAGATTTTCCTGTGTCATTCAAGTACTGGCACTCACAGCATTATTACTACCAGTACTTTTCCTTCCCCTTAAATTCAGCCATCCCCATCAGCAGTTCAGATTAAACCAGAAGCCACACAAATTGCCTCTGAATAGAACTCTTCATTTACAATCCAGAAGCATCTGTCTGTTAAGCAACATAAATCAGTATGTGCCTTGCACAAGCTGAATGCTGATTCCTGGAAGATTCCCTCCTCCTCCCACCC
>VZTU01003570.1:324647-341880 GCA_013400835.1 Zapornia atra | reverse complement strand
ATTTACTTGTGGACACAGAGGAATGGAAGCAGCTAGAGGAAGGGACATTATTGCCCTCGTATCCAAACAACTGTACAAGTACACTATGACACTGAGTAAGTGCTGCAGCTCTTGAATAATGGCTTTTTTTTTCCCCCCTAGAAGCGAGTAGTGATATTAAGTGCCTTGTCTTTTGTTTTATGAGAAGACTAATGTATCAAAAAGTCAACATCACCTGAGGTCTTATTTCAGCAATCCAGAAGAAAGACATACATTTGCTTCACTTTTCATTATTAACAGCCAGTGGTTGGGACACACTGGCACACTCAACAACTGAAGTACAATTTAGTGAACTCCTAATGTACTGCTCTAACAGGCTGAAATTTCAACTTAAAACTCCAGGGTAAAATTTTCTATCACTAATTACACATAGAATGATTCCTCTCCTACAGACTCTTTCTAAAGACAGGAATGCTTGAAGAGAAACACTGAATGGCTACACAATGGGCAACTAATGCCAAACCGTTTGAGCTACACATTGACCTGAGAAATTATGTGGGATAGAGAAGGCACAACAAAAGGCTTTGCAAAACACATCACTTACTGTTCGGTTTTGAAAAATATTGCACAACCATCAACGTGTTTTCTTTCCTGTTCTGACATTGTCCTAGCTCTAGATTTTGGACTGAAGAATCCATTGTAGCCACGTTCTTTCAATTCTACCAGGAAAAAACTGTAGTACTGTTCTGTTTCAACCTCCTATAAAGTTGTAAGACAGCACAGCATGAATGTACCATTAGCAAAATACAGAAGACTGATATTATTTAGACTCTTCAGAAGTGTAAGTGGCTTTCAAATTAGATTTAAGAGAAAAAACCACTAAGAATTAAGTACATCAGAGAATGCAAATTTGAGAGCAATATCCCTATTTTAAGAAAATATAAATTAATTTCTGCAATCCCCAGAGTTGTTATCATCTCAGCCTTTTATTTGAAAATACATACACACGCAGGCACAAAGACACCCCCACGTATGTTTCTTTGATCAGCAGCTGCTGGTTCACATTCCAACTGTGTGGGCTGAAAAGCATTCTTTTGATGTCAAGCAACAAATAATGTTCTAAACAGTGCTTCTTTTCCCCTTTGTTTTCAGAAGGTTTTAAAAGCAGACCACTTACTGTAAATACATTTAATATAGAGAAACCAGCACATAGGAACAGAAAAGGAAAAGAAGTAATAGTGGATCTTTTACCTGAAGACTTATGATGTCAGCATTGCAGCTCAGGATTTCCTGCATAATGGCTTTTTTTCTGTACTCCCAGTTCAGTGCCCAAGATGGACAGTAGCCATACAGCTGCCGGGTAGCGTATTTATCACAGAGTACGTTGTAACACATGACGGAGAACAAGGCTGCAGAAGGGTAATTTCACTTACACACTGATATATTTAACAACAGTTGTGTATATATATCTAATATTTCTTATGTTCTTCACTTTTCTCCCCTGGAAGTTTATCAATTCATGCCTAATTTCCTTCAATCAAAACCACAGCTCATGTATTGTTAGTCCTAAAAAGATAAATTACAAGCCTGGACTTCTGGCAGCTGTTTTCTAGCATTTAATTAGAAAACAAAACCCAACCCCCATCTTTGTATGGTTAACCCAGTAAACTGCAAACAAGACAGCTGTTTGAAGACTTATCAAATTGAGGCTAGTCATGGGCTGATGTACAGCCAAAGCCCAGCGTTCTGAAAATAAATAGGTGACAGCAAAAGACAAGCTACATCAACATTGGGACCTTTGATGTAACTGCCTTAATAAAGATCAATAGGGGAAAGTAATGTGTATCAGTCCTGAAAGAGAGGACACTGCAGTAATTGAGAAATGCAGTAAGAATTTTAGTGTCCAGGTAAGTTGAAAGTGCTGTAATTTAGACAATTCATGCAGGGGGAAAAAATACATATATATATATATAAATCTACTGATTATAGATTAAGCATGACCTGAATCCCAACAGCAAAAGAAAAGTACCAAGATAAAGATGATACACTGGTTACTTGGAAGAAAAAAATTTTTTTTAAATTAAACTCATGTTCTGTTTTTTTGTTCTTCAACAAATGCTCAAGTAAGCTTGTTGTAATTCAACTATATAACTAATTGTGGACAACATTTTCAACTCCTGTGAGGATGACATAATTAAAAAGAAATTATAGTAAGAGATGGATAAATCTGGGGCAGGTGTTGCAACTGAGATAGAACTACTTCAGCTGGCTGGTCGGCACTGCATGGATGATTGGGTAATTTAAGGATGAAAAGCTTTTAAAGAGATAGTAAAGATCCACAGCTTTTATACCAGGGAAAAAGAAAGAAGTGCAGAAAAAAGTGCAACAGTACCTGTTGGTCTTGTACGGTCTGGTTCTTGCAACATAATCCAAGATCTTGGAGGTGGTTGTTCTGTTGAAACTATGGGAACATTTTAGAGATACAAGTGATAATCACATTTATTTTATGCAGCAGAAATAAATGTTTTAAGAATGATCACTTACTTCTTTTTGCAGTACCTGCCAAATTATCAAGCAAATAGCTCAGTAGCCTTCGCGTCCCGTCTGGTTCCTGATAAAGGTTCAGAATATCCTGTGTAAGTGGATTTCCTGCAAACATATTTACAGATATACTGAAGAAAATAAACAGAGCCACCATGGACTTATTTATCAGTCTTTCAAGCTGCTATCTCTGAGAAACGATGCTGCATCTACTTTGAACTACTTAAGAGGTTTCAAATCTCAGGTCTTCAAGCCACAAAACACAGATGTGCGAATAGCTCAGTCGAATTCCCTCTGTCTTCTGATCCACCACCCCAAGGGTGGTTGTTGGACAGCAGTGAAGAACTGGGATGGCACAATATGCAGGGATCTCTGCTCAGTTTGCTTGACACAAGTGAAACATCCACCACGAGTGATATCTGAGTAGAGAGTCTACCATCTGCCAAATGCCATGAGCAGACTGTAAAAGTTTTCATGGTCTATGCACATTGTGATTATCCAGTTTTAAGGGGGGAGAAAAAAACCCAGACTTTTGAGACTTAACAGTGTTTAGAGATGCTGCATCACTCAGTGCTCCTGATTTCATGATACAAGTTCCCCCGAGATCAGCAATTTTACAGCTAGGATCCATATGGTTTAGAGAAAAAAAATAAAAAGGAAAAATATTTAAATTACTGCTTGCATAAACATTAGAATACCCTACAGCAGTACAAAGCACATTCCCTTCTTGGTTGGAGTTGAATACCTCCAGTTAACTGCAGACCGTTCCTTAGTTAAAGCAGTACTGTATCCAACCCCTCTGTGAGCAGTGGAAAGCTTCTGCTCACTTTGCAGAAAGACAAGTAAACTGCTTTGTATGTGGAGTGCTTCACCAAAGTAGTTCTCTTTTTCAAAATTATCCCCAAATAATAACATTTCTAAGCATGGAGTAACTACATCTGGGATTGCTATTCGGTAGCATTTGATGAACTAGCAGCCTACAGCCTTCTATCTCAGAAGCAATCTCATTAAGCAAGGCATGGATACCAAGAAAAAGCAGTAGTACCTTTCAGACCCAAAGTCTGTAACTGGAACAGTTTTCCCAGCTCAAAAGGTAAAACTCGTAACAGGTTGTTATTTAAATGTAGTTCCCTGTAGATAAAGCAAGAATCACAGAGGTGAAAACAGACCAGCCTCCAGCAATGCAGAATGAGAAATTTAACTAACAGAGAAACAAAACACTGGCAAACCACAATATTGAAAAACTCCAAGACTAAACAGCAATAGTTAGGGAAATCCTGCTGTACTCAAACACACACATGTAGACAAAATAGGTATTATGCTGGAGTAGCTGTTTGGCAAATTCATCACTAAAAGTCAGAAATTTTGTAAACAGTAGCAATAATTAAGTACAAGTCATGAAGTAGTAACAGCACTGACAAACCAGACTGTGAAACCGTTCCTCTACGATTAAATGCCAAATAAAAAAGTAAATGATATCCAGAAAACAAAGAAGGAAAAAATCCATGATTATGGCAGTATGATTAGAGCTATGACACTACTGTGTAATAGTCATTCACAGCAGTAATTTTCTGTCCTTTGTTTTTGTAATTTCAGTGTTAAGACAAAATATGTGCTTTTTGACTTACAACACCAATATGCAGCCAGGAGCAGAATTCATGTCCTGAATTCTGATAGCCAAATGAGCTGGACAGAGAATTGTTAGGAGCTTTCCACCTTCTTAAATCCATTCCCATCTAAGCAGTGAAGATTTTCCTCACCACATTCAACATGAAACTGCTATTTCAAAGCATTCACAACTTGGTGCCTAGAGACTTCAGAAAGATTTGGGGGCAAAAGGAAAAGGAAAAAAAAGAAAGGCTGCCAGGAGTTACCTTAGGTCTTTTAGATTTCTACAGGACAGCACCTGAAGCAGAGACACACATTTCAAAAGTAAAGTCTGCCTGGTCCTTCCCTAACATGGGCTTCCCATGAATATCTCTCCATTACACTGAGTATTTAGAAACCTTGGTAAAGTGGCTGGTTTTACAGACACTCTGCGACACATTAATACTGGAAGATACATGAAAGTACCTTCTTTTTATTTCAGTGTGTTATCTAGAAATGCCAAGCCATTGCTCAACTGACTGCCAGACCACAGCACACTTAGGCAACTGGGTGGTGGGGGTGTTTTCTTTTTTGCCAACACAAAATCTCATAGACAAAAGCACATCTTTCAGAAAAACTTGGAAGCCCACGGTGTCATTTTTGGGTTTATCAGTATGAATGAGACAAACAAGTAGAACAGACAGGTAGAAAAGAGGATTGGGAGCTTAAAAAAAAATTCAACAGCTCCACTACTTCCTCAGCACTTCCATAGACATTTGAGATTCAAATGCCTATTATTTTTAGGGATTACATATTCTATGCGAAATTGTAAAGCTCTTAGTTTATTCTTGAGGAAGTTACTTTATCCTCTAAGAGTTTTTCAAAGCACTGCTGAAGTCTAAAAAAAAAGTTAGCCATGAATTACAAAAAATATACTAAATTCTTCCAGAGGAAAAACACAGAGCTGGAAGAATGGCACAGTAGTAGGTACCATTACACTTTCTCCCTTGGATGAAAAGAATTATTTTCTCTAATGAACCTTGCCTCCACAGAACCCACCCCCTCTAAACAGCAAAAGGGATCACAGAAATCCCACCAGTTCTTTCAAGCATATCAAAGGCATCTGATTTACAGCTGAGCTTTCCAAGATAACATCTTACAGTGTTTATTTTTTTTCCTCCTCTTTCCACGAAGATCAGAAATCTTACTGCTCTGACACCTCTTCCTTCAAGTACTAGCAGTAGAAAGGCAGATGCAAGGAGCCTCAGGCGAGCTTTGCCATACAGACCAAGCCCAGAGCTCCAAATGTGGGAGCTGGAAGACCCATTATCTCAAGTGTGAGAGCAGAAAGTACTTCTGTGGCTCAGGATATTGCCCTGTGTTGAATCACTGTCAGTTTCAACAACTTCCCCAAAACTATGGGAAATGTCTGCAGCAAGAGC
This sequence comes from Zapornia atra, assembly GCA_013400835.1. Taxonomy (NCBI): domain Eukaryota; kingdom Metazoa; phylum Chordata; class Aves; order Gruiformes; family Rallidae; genus Zapornia; species Zapornia atra. The sequence goes on along the minus strand of VZTU01003570.1, from coordinate 336,331 downwards.
CAACCTGAAACTTAAAACTCCAGCACACCTAAGACCTACAGAGCACTACTAAGGAAGATACACTTACTGGTTTTTCCTCACTTTCACCCCAGTGAAAAGAACTCATGGATCAGCTGCAATTACTGAGGACAGACAGCACACAGTGGATTAAAGCACTAGCTTTTCACATCTGGAGATGTGGATTCAAGTACTGTATTTAGGTCACAAACTAGCGTGATCCTAGACCATTTCACCTTCACAAGATTTAGCCTTTCCTACTCAGAGGAGACTTAGGACTTGAAAGAGCTGAAGCATCATAGAATTAACCAGAATAATTGGGTAAACTGTTGGAAAGAAGGCATAGTAACACTACAGATTACTACACAAACTAAAATAAGTCCGTATCTGGAGTATCACATCCACAACAACATTTTAAAATGAAAAAGACTGATGAAAATAAAAGGATGCTAATGAAGTACAAAGATGAATTTGAGAGTATTCTGGTAAATTTAAGATTGTTAGTTTGCAATACATGAGGAATGCATAAAGAAGGGAAGAAATCTGTTACTAATAACTGGCTTTAATTGAAAGAGTAACACAAAGCTTTCTTTAGAACAGACTGCTTCAAAGGTAAAAACAACTATACACCACACAATGAAACAGAGCTGCCAATTAGGCTCTAAAAAGCAACGTTGCTTTGCTCAGCCTCCAAGGTTGAGACTTTAACTGCTTTGGAATTCGAGCTTTTAGTACCAATTTAATCAGCTAGTTTAATCGTCCCCAACAGAGTGGACTTTTCTGAAGCAGAAGGAAATGCAGTGACTGATATTTCTATGTGCAAACCTGCTTTGCTTCCAGTTTAATTAAAGCTGTGCTGGCAGTCCACTTCTCTACTGACTTCTTTACTGCTAAGAACATTCTCATTACTTTTAGACTCAGTGTGTTCTGGATTTGAGAAAGCTGTCCATAAACATCTTCAAAATAAAAAGCAATGAAGGCAATTACTAGTGACTGTCTATTAAACCTAAGATAAGGTTCTTCCTTTGGGTCAAGGGCAAAAGAATGTTGCCTGTAAATATTTACTCTTATATAAATGATTAGTCTATTTACATAACAGTGGTTTTAATTGAAATGCTAGTCTTAATTATAATCTAAATAAGCACCACTGCTCATGGTTCACTTCCAACGGGAGGTATCATTCCTCACAAACTTTACACATCTTGACACTGTTAAACTGTAGCAGGGGGATGGTGCATTCAGAACCTTTTTCTCCTTCACAGGTTGCACAGGAATGCAATTACATGATAGCAAAGGTGGGAAGGAGATTATATTAGACAAGTTCAGTTATTATAAAATAAACAGGATAAGAACTATTGTTAAGAATAATTGCTAAAGATGCATAAAGAGGAAAAAATCTTGCATAGCACGATTATGAATATTTAATCTGACCTTTTTCCTACCTTACTATGAGTTAAAATGCAAATTTTTTGTGCATCAGTATTTCTTAGAGAAAAATGCCACATCAAGATTTGTTAGAGTCAGGAAAGAGATGCATAAAAGAGGAAATCTGACATGGAAAAATATAAAATGGGTGATTGCTATCAAATTGAGCACTTCTGAAGCTCATTTCATACTGTCATACATTGGAACACATCACAGAAAAGTCAGCACTGCTGCAGCTTCACAAACCATACCAAGGATACAGGGAGACACAGAAATAGAAGTAAAATGGAACTGATTTATGCCTTTTGTTTACTAAAGCAGAAAAAGCATGCTGAAATTTAAACTGAGTTCTAACTCCTGTTAGAGCTTACAGACCTGAGTGACACCATGTTTCCGAGCTCTGCTGGTAAACTGCGGATTTTATTAGAGGACAGGTCCAGATATACCAGATTGTGAAGCTTGGCAATGTCTGAAGGAATTCGGGATAAGGAATTGTCACTGAGATGCAAAGCTGTCAAATGGGTCAGTGTCCACAATGACGAACTTAAGCTTCTCACTTTCCCTGTGGGAGGAAGGTACAAAAGAAAATACAAAGGTTTAGCAATAATTACACATTTTGTAAGGGTGTGTGTGTGTCTTGAAGGGACATTGGTTATTATTTTATTGAGTGAAAATTCCATTAATTGCCAATTCTATAGATCAAGAAAAAAAATTGGCAATGCATACATAAATCTAAGGTGCTACCAGGGATGCTCAGATTGTTTTTCTCCAATCCATACCTCAGGTTTAAATATTTCTCATGTTCCATACAAAACAACACATGCTAACTGACCAGGAATTCAGTAATTAAGTGTAAGAAATAGTTTTTCAATTACAGTTTATATTTGGGATTAATGACTCTTCCTCAGTTTGCCTCTTATTTCTGTGCAACTTCTTTCAAACCAAAAATCTATACTCTGTGGCATTAATCCAGCCAAGAACAGATAGATGCACTATATTTAGGTTGACTAAAATGCTTAGTTGAGAATATGGATTTCCAACTGGCATTCAACTAAAGCTGCATAGAGTATTGCCAGATATTTAAAGACAGTATGATTTTTGTATAAACTGAAGGGTGGAAATGTGGATTTGTGTGACAGAATAAAGATTTTTCACATTGCTGCATGCAAGGAATGTGAAATATCATCAGAAGGTCTCAAAACACTTTTGCTCTCCAAGATTTGTCCCCTCTCCCTTGAGTGGATCCTTTTTCATTTACAGGTCCTATCACTGTACTAAAAGCATTTAGAAGAAGAGTACCAACACCAGTTTCTCCAAGGCACAAAGTTACTTGCAGCAGCCTTTAAGAACTCCACTGTGACTCACCAATATTAAGAACGGTCTGGTTAATGTAGTACCAACATACACACATTAAAATTCTTTTCCTTAAATGACTTTCTTCAAAATAAAAGAAATTATATTTAGTGCCTGGGGAAAGCTACACGCTGATACACGTGTACCCAGGACTCAGTCCCTGGTAACAAAAGGTTTAAGACAGGTATCATTTCCAGTATGCTGGAACAAAGTCGATGGCATTAAAAAAGCCTGCAGTGAAAAAGCTCAGTGATTTTAATGAGAGCAGTTAAAACACTTGTGGCTTTCTGTAGACCAAGTATGGTGCAAGGAAAATACTTAATACTTTATTAATGTGAACATTTATAAAACAAAAATACCACATTTTATTTTGCAAGGTAAATGCCTGCAGTTCTTAAAGGATTCATGCTGAAGTAATGCTCGTTAAGAGCTATTTGGAAAGGTTTTTTAAATACAAACCAGTAATTCTTTGTATATTAAAAAGTGAATTAACACCTCTTCATCCCCAATGCAAACACATGACTGTAATCAAAGAAACCCTTGGAGCTGGAAGGATTTCCAATCCACACCACTGACCCACCCTCTCCACTACCTACCCCTCTCTTAGCTGCAATCAGCCTACAGCAAGATTACCAGGCATGAAGGGAAACAGCCATCACTTAATGCATTTCCCATGCAGAGGCAGCAGATGTCCAAGTGGATATCCAAGCCTAATGCCGATACATAATGCTGATTCCTGAAGCAGCATTTAACTAGGTTTCTGCATCTGTAACCTTCAAGTAAAGAATGCTATTCACATGTTAAGGCACGTGGCACTTGAAGCAAGACACAGATTCAATGATCTGAGTGGAAAGAGTCTTCACAATTCAAAGCACGCTGTATTCCTCCTTCCATGAAGTGCTCTATTGGACAGTCATTTCAAAATATCACTTTTTTGCAGTCCCTTAAAGAACCTCCATATTTAAGCAAAATTTCAGCCTCAACTTACATCACAATATACTTTTCAAATTCTTAAAATTTCCTTATAAACACACTCTGTGTAGAAAAAAACAGAATTCACTCTGCAAATCAAGAGTCTGGTGTCTCACACCAGTTGGAATTCACATTTATGTATTCTGAGCATTATCGTGTTTTCAAGAGAAGATCCAAAAGTCAAACAGTACCTTAAAGCTAGATCCTCCAAGAACTGTGCTTTCTCATCCTTTTTTTTTTTTAATTTTTCATCTCAAGAACAGAATGGAAGATTTATAAATGCTTTTAAACTGAAATCTTCCACTTCAGTAGAAACTATGCTCTCATATAATACAACATTGTGGTTACATTACTTAAAGCAACAGCATCATCCCCAATTTCACTCTGTTCTCTGACAAATCAGATCTTACACCCACCCCATCTTAAACCACAAAGAGCATACATCCCTATCATCACCTTCCCAACTTTCCTACACACTATGATTCCCAACCTGCCTCAACTTACCTCCTACAGCTCCCTACATTACACTAACCCAACCTCTTCCAGCTACTGTGCTGGCTCACTTCAAGGTAGGTAGCTCCACTCCAAGCCCATATTACATAGGCTACTCTTAACTTGCAATGGGTTTATAACCAAGGACCATTCCCCAGTTTCTTACCACTTATTTCCAACTCTGCCCAGTGTGATTTCTTTCCGTTGGCTGCTTCCTCTGAGGACATAATTGTGTACATCCTCCGTGGATCAGGTGGGTCGTACTTTTCCTTGGGCATTCCTGTCAAGGCAAAAAGACACACGATGAATTAAGATATTATACTGAGGATTCTTTAACTATTTCAGTTTAATTTCATGTTGGATGTTTGGTGCAAACACTTCCCAAAACTTCAGATAAAGATAACCTGTGCCAGACTTCACAGAGTAGGAAAGTGCTAGAAAGTAGAACGCAGATTCCTGATAATCCTAGAATGGCAGACAACAGTCTAAACCCCCCACCCAGTAATTTAACAAAATCTGCAGCCAACATAAACATTGTGTCCTGCCAACTTCCATGGGTACGTCACCGTGTCCTTCAAAATCAATTTATCCTACTGCAGGGTCTTGGTTCTTCAACAATGAAACTTCAAAAAGCGATGATCACCACCACCACATTCTCCCTTGTACAAACTATAAAGAAAACATTTGCTAATAACCTTGGCTATTTATCAGTTCCAGGTTTACAGCAATTCTCAACTCCTCGCACATTTCAGCATCCAAGAAAAGAATTAAGGTTTTAAAAAGACCTTCAGTCTGCAAAATATTACCTTTTGATCCAACCCTTATCCTACTCTTTTCAGTCTGTAGCTATCCTACCCAAGGTAGACATATCTATGACTTTCTTCAGCCAGGTTTTCAACACTGAAAATTAACAATTTCACTCCATTTCTATTACACTGAAGCAGTTTTAAATTTCTTAACTCTTTTTACCATACCAAATCACAAACTGTGAGAAAGAAGTGGCAAAAAATTCCTCAAACAAGCAAAACCAAACCCCCCAAAACCCTCTACCCACACCTCTTTCCAGCTTTCCTGTACATCAACACACTTGTACTGTTGCCCTGCAAAGAGGCAAAAAAAGAAAAACACATTCCTGTCTCCATATTAAAGCTCGATACCATAACCTTCACTGCACCATTAGCTAGCTCTCCTTTCTCCCCAGAAAAATACAACTAAGTTTTAGTCAGTTTAAAAGAAAAATCAGCTTATATTTTAAATAAATAAATCAGGACTATACTAATTTACAAATTCACTGTGTGTTTTCAAGTTACATAGGACTTCCAATATAAATCACATTTATCACAACTAGAAGTCATGTTTTTGCATGGCCCTACATATACTGAAGAGCTTTTATAGCAAAGATTTCACCATCTTAAGCTTCTATATCCAAAACGCATCCAGAAAGGTAAAAGCAACAAGGTTATTTATATGAGAGAAATTAAACAGTGCTGGCTCAAATCGCATCTGCAAACACATAACAAGCAATACTATTATTGAGCAAAATACACTTCAGCAATGCTATAAAACTACCCAAAACCACTCAATAAAGAAGCAGCTATACTGGTTAAAATCATGAGCACACCTACCTACCAGATCTTTAAAGGCTTATCTAATTTTTTCATATCCTGGACAAAGTGAAAACATCAGAAAAATGTTGTAATTGTATAGGGAATAAACAAGGAACAACTGGTAACAAATCAGGCTGTGAAACATACTTATTACCTGTTTATTGAATTTACTGGAAAATGTTTATGCTACATGTTTAAAAAAAAAAAAAAAAAAAGAAACCTGACCCCCCCTCCTTCCAACTTTCAGCTAATGATGCATCTTAATTCAAACATAGCATTTAGACACCACAGGCTTACTTTAATACACCAGCTCTTTTACTACTTCACACTTGTCCTTCCTTTTCCCACTCCCACTGCTGGTCAAAACCAGATTTCTGCAGTGAAAAGAAATTCCCCTTTAAAAAGTGAATTGTGGGTAAAAGGATGAGATTATAAATAGCAGCTGGGTGGAGCTCCTTAAAGAATGAAGACACTTGAGTACCCAGGGCCCTGGAATCACCAAGTGTAACACTTCTTCAAACTAAGCTAATTAAAGGAGATAAGACTGGATTGTAACCACAGGAAAGGTAAAAGCAAACTTCTCCCTGCAATAACCATGCAACTGGTGCCATAATATATGGCAAAGTAACATATAGAGCATCCCTTCTGAAATGACTATATATAATTCACAAGATCAACGCCACATAGGAATGCTTCAGCTTGTCAGGAACATTTACTTTCCTCAGTCACTTGCTGCTTTCTCTTCCTGCAGCTCCTTGAATTAATAAATATGTTCTGATTCTTCAAGAAACGAAGCAGGTGTAGTAGAGACACAAATCTCATTCAGTATAGAAACATGAACATTCCCCAGAGCACGTTCAATCACACGCACTAATTAACAGCCTTGCTGGTACCAGCAGCATATCACTCCTCACTACCAGAAGAGGATGACACACTTTTTCAGTGAGTTTTGTTAATGTGTACTAAAACAATTAGAGGTTTGAGAATTTGAGGTTTTAACACTGGATCCTGGTGACCCCCCACGCTCCTGGTCCATCCATGGCACTACTCTCCCTCTCATTAAAGTTCTGCTCTTGATGGCTTTCCCTTTCTCGGTGCTGCATTTCATGGTGGACAACTCTGCCACCTAGGAACACCAGGAGCAGAAAAACCACCAAGTGGTGAAGGTTGAAAGAGATAACTGCTGACTGACAGCACTGCAGACATTGGCCTCACCAGAACACCAAGGTACTATCACACCAAGCATCAGCACATCTTCAGCTATCGAGTAGGGTTCAAGATTCTCAGGACTTGATAGCAAGGCTGTATTTGAGTTGCATTTCTCATGGTATCATAAAACACAAACACAGTATCTTCAATTGCATTTCAAAACTTCACAGAAAGGCATAGTTCAATAAAATCAGTCTCTTTTACAGATCACTGTCTCTTCTTTCCCCACTTCCCCAAATCCAAATTTAGAGCCAGCTGAGCTGCTACAGTTAAACATAAAAGCTGAGGTAATCATCAAATTATAAATGGTAATATTTTGTCAGGCTAAAGCAATTATTAGGAAGACCCATAAAATAGTGCTGAACCACCCTAGAGCCGTTGCTAACTGTAGCTTTAAACTATCATGATGATCATTTTCACAAGGGCTTATACCACCTGTAATTTTCAGTTGTACCACCACAGATGGTGGAAAGCACTACAGAAAGCCCCACTGACCATCAGGCTGTTACCACATACAGCAAGTTAGCTCGTGAAGGAGAAAATCTTTGTGAACAAAGATGTGACCCAGATGCCCAGAACACACCCCAGACTACATAAATTTATTGAAGAGGACATTCAAACATGTTTGAATGAGAATGGAATTGTTTTCTATCTTGTACCAGGTTGTTAAAAGTGTTATTTCTGTAAAAACAGAAGATTTGCAGAGCTCAAGTGGAGCATGGCTGCGCCTTCCCACCCAAGGTTGCCCAGTCCCAACACAGAATTAACCCTTATCCCAAAGAAACTCAGCTAAATGAGGCCGATGATGTCAATGGTGCAAGGGGTCTGACATAGGGAATTAGATCTTGAGTCTTCAGCATAGACAAGTTTTAAGCCCTTGGTTGCACAGGGGTACTGAGAGAAAGGCAGTAGGACTGGGCACGGGAGAGTGGCAGCAGACAAGATCCTCAGGGAAAGGTGCAGGGAGAGGGTCACGAGGGTTAGAGAGAGAAGAAAAAACCTGAAGGTTTTGAAGTCAAGGGAGGGCTGTTAGAAGAGCTGAAAGGTTGACTGATAAAGCGGGTGGATGATGGAGCACAGGCCCTGGCTTGACTCAGGAACGGCCTGCTGAAGACCAAGGCTGAGGTGCTCTGGTGTTGACTGTTGCCTGTCTCCCCAAAACACAGCCACGAGGTGGTGAACAGCCAGGTCTTCCTCATTTCAGAGACCTGTTACAGACAAGAGTAAGTGTGACTGCCAGGGGTGATGCGAGGGGGTGTGCTGTGCCACCAAACACCCCTGACGAGGACTATAGCCCCACACCTCAGAGGGTATGGCGTCAGGAGGTGGTGGCCTAGAAAAGGAGGCGTTACTGAGGGCCAAGCTGTGATAGCCACACTGCTGCCTGTAGAAGCGTTCAGACCACTGTCTGACAAGACTTTTGAAATGGTAAGTCTCCTAGGCTGTCAGCATGTGTAAGGTGAAAGCTGGGCTACAAGACAGGTAGTGCTCCAGATGAGTACTTACTTACATGAGTAAGTCTTCAAAATGGAGATGAGAGTCTGGGGAAACTGCTCTGAGTGACAGGGTAGGAAAGATGGTGACTTTTTTCTTGTCCTTCTGCTAGTTCTCTGAAACAGGAGGATGGTGGGGAGAAGAACTGGATCACAACAGGTGGGTGAGCAGGTTTATTGGGTAAGCTGTAACTCCTTTTTTTTAAAAAGCCACTGAGATATTACCATAGCGGTTCTTAATATCCTGAAATACCTTCTACAATGCCAGAGATACACCAAGTCTATTTTAGAAAACTGAATGCATTAGACAAGTCCTGCAGGCCAAGTGCCATTGATCCGTTACAGTTTTAGCTTTACTATAAACGTAGATATAGGGTTTGCCCCAAAAACTCTCCTAGAAACTTCAGCTTCCTCCATACTGAAATTTAAACCAGGCAAAGAAAAACTTCACAGAAAACAAGGAACAAGTGAGAAGAGCATGGATTAGTGTTCAGATAAAAATTAAATCCAATAAAATATTCTAAAGTATCTTTTTCAATACTTACTAAGCAGCATTTAAAAATCCTAATTACAAATATGTGAGTACCTTCAGAAATACATCAAGATCACTATGCTGAAGCACAACTCTGCTTCTCAAGCTTCTTGACACACATTGATGACTTCTTTTGGCCTTTTTTTTTTTCCTCCTTACGCTTACTTGGTGTTTCTTATCAGTAATATGCTTATGTAGATTAGAAGACAGCCAGGAAGGGGAAGTCAACAAAGCAGCACCACACCTGATCAAATGCAGAAATCACTCAAACTTCTTGCTACTTTAATTAAAAAGCAGTGAATTCACTATACAAATACAGATCTAACAAAATTAGAAGTGACAATTTAAGTAATTTTCCATTTATCAATGCAGTACAGTATTACTTACCAAATAAATGACTTTAGCACTGCTGAAAAATAGCTGGCCAGAATGCAATCTACAGGACTTCCTATTCATTATAAACCATTACTTTGCTCAAAGATTTTCTTTTAAAAAATATTTTTAAAAAGATGGGACATATCGGCCACTTTCTTTCTGCAGTCCCTAATGCTGGAAACTCATCCCAGGCCATTCACTTCTAATGCTGTGCCTTTAACCTTGAAACTCTCTTCCATGCAACCCAAAGTTGTATTTGAAAATGGATTGCAGTGACTTTCCCAATAATTAAAAGTGTTTCTTAAATTGACTGGTATGTCTTGAATTCAAAGTTCATTTAGGATCCTCCTTACCCCTCCAAAGCAGCCATTTGCACTGTGATTTTACAATGCATAAAGCAGAACTAAGCTGGTCCTGCTGCAGTTCCTTCCTCCCTGGGACTGTGTATTTCCACTTCACTCTTGCATCAGCACTGACTTTTGCCTGATAACAAATGGAGCTGGTTAAGAGAATTAAACTGCCCAAAAGCCAAGGGGGAGGAAGAAAAAAAAAAATATTTCAGGGAGCCTAGCTTCCTTTATTGTTATTCCCATACAGCAGTAAGGTATGTGTGGATTTGCAGCACAGCTGTTTGTGGGATTGAAACCAGGACAACAATGTAGTTGTCTTTCTGGCCACCTGAAATCTCCTTGCATGCTGCAGGAAGCAAAATCTTGCTTCCAACTACCCTAACTCATGTATCAGTTAAATAGTAACACTGAACAAAGTCTGAAATCCTAACTGAAGGCAAAGTACACCGTTTTTTTAGATAACTTAAAGTTGTAGCAGTTCTAGTAACGTATAGGCTAATCAGAAATGTTATCCTGTATTTGAAGGGTTAATCGTTACTGTTGAGTTTTATTAGAATGAAATTACTGCTTTAAACTCCAAACAGTGACCCTCTTCAAAGGGAGGGGAAGTACATCTAAAAATGCAACTATTACACTTCAGAAAAATTCTTTTAAGGTAATTTCATAGCTTTGTGCTTCTTGATTTGCTCATTCCTGAAGACCTGCTACCCACTCTTTAAACAAGTGCTTTTCCAAAATTAGTCAAGCTTACCGGTTTCACCTTCCTGTTACAGGTGGCATTTTATTCAGCAAGTTATGAATTTATATAGGAACTTAATTACATTTCAGCTTAAAGGACAGGCAAATGAAGTAACTGCCCTGGGAAACATCCCTGCCTGGGATGACAAGATGCTATGTCTGTCTTCTCCTCAGAGAAAAGTGATAGAAGCTTGAACGGGCTTACAATAAAGGTCAGTGCCTACAGAATTTACGCTCTTCAGCTGCTGAGCTGGGTCAATGACTGCATTCAGCCTTGGTCTATACCATGCATGGGCAACAACTAGACACTGATCTTAATAGTGAAAAAGGATGGGAAATATATTCATAGCAAGATACCATGATGAGGAAAGGAAGAGAGCAGGTACCCCACACATCCCAGCCAAACCTCCAGTGTCATGAGAAGTAAATCTGATGTACTTCAGCTAAACTTATTTAAAACTATTTGGGACCAACCTTCCCTTTCCTCCAAGACATAAAAATTACAGAAAAAACATTTAAGTTTTCTCATTCTCTCATACTGTTCTGAAATTTCATGTCAGCCTTATTTCTACCAGTCTTCTTCAGAACACTGAAATTAAAACTTTGCTTCCTTAAAAAAACCCAAAGCATTTACATACACCTACAGTTCTGGATTTCCCAACTACTAGCAGGTATACACGAAAAGACAGATGAGTACTTGCATCCTGCTATGAAATATTCTGCTACAATACACAGCTGTGCAAGTAGATAAACTAGAGTTCAGTGACGTACATGTAAGTCACCACCTGAAAGAAAAAAGCCTGAAAGAATTAAAGCTTCTTCAAATTAGAGGATTCCATACTAAAGCACATCAGAACTAAAATTACAAATAATTTGATGCTGGATAAACATAAATTTGAGGGCTTGCCTATCTAATTATATATAACCTTCTATTTAACTTTGTGGAGCATGGACAAGACTGTTCTATTGAAATATACACAAAGAAAACATCAGTGTTGCAAGAAAACAGGTTGGTTTTCCTACTAGCATGCTACTTTTAAGTAAATATCACGTCTGTTGTGTAAACACCTATTATTTGTTGAATAGTGCAAACACTCTTGGCATTTTATTTTAAAAAGGCTGTTCAAATGATTTATTTTTA